>CAVNYN010231537.1:0-27963 GCA_963692815.1 Nyctanthes arbor-tristis
CCCCCCCCCCCCCCCCCCCCCCCCCCCCCCCCCCCCCCCCCCCCCCCCCCCCCCCCCGCAAAATTCCTATTGAGGTTCTAATTTGTGAACTCAGTTCTTCTACATGTCATGGGGACACTTCTATGCCCCTTCCAATGGTAATGGTATGAAAGATGACAATGGACAAATTTGCATCCCCAGCAGTTCAGAGCTAATATTTTCATTCACAAAAGGTTGTAAGAGGGGGAACAGTATTTATGCCCAACAGACTGTAAGTTGTTTGAAGAATTGTGTGTGCTCATCCATTCATTTTTTGAATCTGATTGGTCCCCGAGGTTTGTGTTGTCTCCCTTGTGATAACTTGAAGTCATTGTTTTAGGCGTGATTTTGCTGGTTGATGGCTTTGTATTGAAGAAGTGTAAAGAATGTAATTTCTTGATAATCAATAAACTTTATTTTTAGCATATCAAAACTACCTTGTGACCTTGTTTCAAGAGTTCATTGTACATAACAAAAGTTGCTTGCACAGTATCCCCTTTGGACGGATCTTTTATGATGCTTACATGAAGATTAATATTTCATACCAGCAAGAAAAGAGTATTGCTTGATGCTGTTTCTTTGATGTTATGGGATTGGAGTTTGGAAAATGTCAATTTGTGGTCCACACATGCTAGAATTATGTTGCTCTCAAAGTAAATGTTATTTCTTGTTTTTCTTGTAAAGAGGCATCTGTCCAGAATGTGGTCGTTTGAGGATCTGGCTATGAATAACATGCTGAATGTTACTAGTGGCATATGAATTTCGAATTTGCTGGTTTCCTCGTGTTTTAGATTTTTTTTTTCTTTAATATTTCTTTCATCTTGATTATGAAAGGGTTTTTTTTATCATATCAAAAGTATGCAAGTAGTTTAACTGAAATGTTTTCAAAATAATTTTTGTGCAGCTATTGTATTTCGATCAAGAAGAAAATGGTGGATTAAGCCTTGCTCTGCAGGTTGAAACACTTCCCTTGTTGCCTCTTTTAATGTTCTTTTGAAATGTAATCAAGCAACAGAACATGTGCCTTATGTGACTGCTTCTTATTTTGATATTTAATTCATATTGTCTCATACACCATGACTCCTTACATCCATAGCCTTTTCCTGTGTAGGAGGATAGTGCAAAAACAGGAAAGGTTACTTCTGCAGGGATGTATTTTCTCGGCTTTCCTGTATATGGAATGGACCAAACACATAATTCAGTAAGTAAATAATTTGTTTGACCACATTCCCCTACTAATTCCATATTCTACGTCCATTCATCTCATTCAGCATTTGGTTTTCCGCTGAGCCTGATTCAGGTGGTAGCAGTAAAAGATCCAGATGCTGCTTTCTTCAAGAAGCTGGATGGGTTTCAGCCATGTGAAATAAATGAACTAAAACCCGGCACCCATTTTTTTGCTGTTTATGGTACCTTCTTGTAAATTGTCTGCGCATATTGTTGAACTATATAGTAGGATAAACCTAAATGCTCCGATTTGGACTTTTTTCCCTCTCTTTTCTGTAGGCGATAATTTTTTCAAAAGCGCGAGCTACACTATAGAAGCTCTTTGTGCTGCACCTTTCACGGAAGAAAAAGAGAACCTTAGGAATGTGGAAGCCCAAATTTTGTCAAAAAGGGTGGAACTTTCGAAGTTTGAAACTGAATATAAAGAGGTCTGTTGAATTCTATAATCAGCCTAGTTTTTTCACATGAAAGTTTGTATTTGACTAATTCTTTCGGCCATTTTTCAACAGGTTCTAGCACAATTCACTGAGATGACAAGTAGATATACCCAAGAAATGCAAGCTGTAAGTCAATCTGATTTTGCGAGTACTTTAAATTGTGGGTTATTATTCGGGGCCAAATTTGAAACTGGATTGTCACTTATCTTTCAGATTGACGAGCTTCTTAAACAAAGAAATGAAATACACGCTTCATACACAACTACTCCACAAATAAAGCGTAGTGCTAGTAGTCGAAGCAAGAACAAGGGAGCATCCAACGAAACTGATGATGGGCAAGGAAGTAATAAGAAACCATCTAGGGAACGTTCGAGAAAGAAAAGATGGTACAACCTTCACTTAAAGGTGGACAAAAGGAAGGCTTGCTGAATGATGTAGAAAATAATTATCCACCATTTAAATGAATATTTTGGTCAGCTCGTTTTCACTCAGGTATCCTGTGTAGTCACCCCACCGGTGCTGAATCTAAATGTCAAAACTCATGACTTAGTGCCAAGCACGTGCAAGACATTTTAAACATTCTTGCTGACACCGGGGCTTAATGTTCAGTAGTGTACTTTCAAGGTGGCATCTCTTGGAACTATGAGACCTGTAAAGATTACACATTTTTAAGTATTGTAATATTGTTTCCTCTGTAATCTACTTATTTTCAACATCTTCAATATCATACTTGTATATTGTTTATTTCATTTATTTAATCACCTTTCTAGATGTTCATAACTTGCAAAAGCTGGTCAAGAAGGTGGGTTGGATTTGTTGTAGCAATGATGATTTCCTGGATGTTTATAAGACAACAGTTTTTAAGGTAGTTGATCTATAGAATGTTGCCCAATCGTTAGTTCTCATCCGTGATTGAACTGGTGGAGTGGACCCGAAATTTTGAAGGATCAGATAACACGCTAACAATTTCTTATTTTGCTGATAATATTGTTTCCTATTATTGAGTCGGGTACTGTTATGCCACCAGACAGATGATGTGGTATCACTATTTGGTGTAGAAATCATCAAAAATTTGATAGGGTGCAGAAATCATCCAAAATTTAATTTGAAGTTTATACTAAGCAACAATACATGATTGGATTTTAAGTAAGTATTACGTATTCTGGGAAATTAACAATGTCTAAACTAAACAGAATCAACAGTATTTACATTTCCCCTCTGCATTTCAAACATTCTCCAAAAAATACATTAAGAAATCTTGCAAGAAATTTACCTAAACTCTATATATATACATCAAATTCTGGTGTTTTACCAAGAACACAGAGAGGAAGTATTATTTTGCTGCATCACCAATGTTAGTTGAATTCTTTCCGAAACCTTGTACAAAAATGTATGCTCAGAAACAGAACGAGAGAAGCCAAGCAGCCGTGGTTGGGCTAATGCTTGGTGTCGACGTTTGTGGGCATCCCATTGGACTGTACCCCGTTGGTAGCGTCACATCTTCGCCTTACCTCTCCCTTATTTCCAGTTTTTACATTGGAAACACTTAACTTCTCCATTGCATGAGAAAATGCAGTAAAGAATGCCGTCTGATTTGCTGCATACAGTTCGACAAATGGCTTTGTTCTTGGATCAGAAGCCATAGCGTGATCAGAAGCAAGCAATCCCAATCCCCTACGCAGATTTACATAGTACAAGTTATCAAACTTTCCTGGTGTTATTGCATCATTAAAGGCTGCTATTGAAGGATTCTTTTTGTAATTTGCACAGAGTTTTCTTAATCCTTGAGCATATTGAGGATTCATTGATGGATCAACCTGTGAAGTTTTGCTGAAATCAAAGATTCTGTGGCTGAATTCTGAGCAGTGTGAAAAACCAATGGTGTGGGCGCCGGTTAATGCCACCATTTCTTGAATTGTAAGCCCCTTTTTGGCGAAAATGCCGATGATTTGCGTCATCGACATGTTGGCTCTGGCAATGTGGCCGTCTACATCAGAGGATTTCGATTCTTGGCTGTCCTTTCGGCCTAGCCGGACCCGAAAAAAGGGGCCACCGACCATTGTTATTAGGTCTCGTGTCGCTTCCGCAAGAATGTCGGAGCACGAGACAATGCCGGGACACTTGAGCTCTAGGGCGGTTTTGGCACGGATCACAAGGTCAAATGCGTCGCCTGGTAGGGACCGGTTGATGTCGTTGTCGCGCTCGGCATTGTTTAAGTGGTTTGAGGAGAGGAGGAGGGACGAGTCACAGCCTCCCACGATGCAGTCGTGGAAGAAGACGCGGAGGATGCCCGCGGCCGTTGTGGGGGCAGCTAATTGTTTTTCAGTAACCACTTGTTGCATGATGTTTGGGAAGTCAGGACATGTCTTTTGGTAGTAGTCTAGGCTAAGTTGGGCCTCTGCTAGCATTGGAAGGAGGAGGAGGAGGAATGGCAATGCCATTATTCGACGGCCGGAGGATGGTGATGGGGCGAAGGGTGGTGGAGATGAAATGGAAAAGGGTGTCTGGTGGTGGTTTTTGGAAGTAAAAGTTGTGAGTACAAAATGGAAAGTTGTGCTAGAGGAGGAGAGGAATTGGAGGGGGAGAATTTTTTGAGGGGTAATTGTGGGATGCTTCGGTTTTTCAGGCAACCAAGTTTACAAATTGGCATCCGAATTTTTCTCAAATTTAAGTATTCAACTAATTAGTAATTTCTAGTAATTAAACAGATATTTTATTCTCTTTCAAAAAAAAAAAAGTTCCTCACCCTACTTTCTCACCTCTAAACTGCAAGTTAAAGGGGTAATTGGCGTAAAACTTCTCTACTTTTCAACTTAGTTGTGCAAATCATCCATATCTTTTATTTTTTGGCAAATTCATCTTTACCTTTACGTTTTCTTACAGAGTTAGTCCTTACCGTCAAATTCCGTTAAATTTATCCTTTTACTAAATGCATATGTATAATACCTTTTCAGTTTTATAAGGGTATTTTTGTAAACCACCATACATCATGCCTTTTACCATTTTGTTTAGGGAGAGAAAAACATATGAAACTAAAGTCCAACAATTTTATTAACAAACCCTACTCCAAACAACTTTTTCTCTTTTTTTTTTTCCTAAGTTGTTAATTATTTTTCTATTAATGAAAATATTTTTTGAGTTATATGTAACAATAACAGATGAGATTTTTCTATCTTTTTTTTTTTGATTGGGGATAGATGAGTTTGTTTTGAACGTCTCGTCTCGCCTACTAAATTTTATTTTATTTTATTTTTGTTTAACACCAACTTTAATTTAATTATTACTATATTTTCTTAATTATATGCCTATTTTCCAGTCGATTTTGAATTATACTCAACGAGATATTAAAACCTATTTTCTTACTTTAATCCTATCTAATATTTTATTGTGGAATTTGATTTGAGTACATTAATTGTGGTTTATAATCATATAATATATAATATAATAGTTTTCAATTGGATTTGAATTCTCAATTGTAATTTTTCCCTCTTTTGCTGACCTCATCATGATGTTACACAATAATTTGAATTCAATTGATACCTCAATTGATTTTCAATTGGTTTTATTTTTCAAGTTTTAAAATTTAAACTTTTTTTATTTGAATATTCATCATGAGTTTTCAATAAATTATATCAGTTTTTTATATTCCTTTTTTATTTTAGTTTCCTCATTTCTATTTTTTTAGTATTTATATATAATTATGAGTTTTTATAATTTTTTATTATCCGCTACCGATGTACATTTGACGGTGAGTAACTATTCAATTTCTTATAAATTAGTATTTTTTAAAATTATTCTTTCCGCTACTGAATTATTCGAAAAGCAGCGGTTATAAACTAATTATCTGGTATTATCTCTATTTATTTATTATTTATGTTTATTTGATGTTCAAAATTTTTTTCGCAGTGTCCTTGGTAATATCGAAATCAAAATTTGTTTCAGAATAACTTGGAGAAAATCAACTGATTTATTTATTCTTCTTTTTTGTGCAATAAAAATTCATTTATTTGCGTCACGCCAACAACTAAAGACACATAATGTAATAATGTTATAATAATATATGGCTAAAATTTATTTTATTGACATCTATAATATAACTTGAAAATCTTTGTGATTATTTTTTAATCTTTATTTTAATATCATTTATGTTACAGCGATTATGTTGTAGATGATGCAAATAATTTATTTTTTAGTCTTTTTTCTCCATAGATATGAAGCTTTCAAAATATCGACTGAATTCATGTTGTTATTTCATTTGATTTAATTATTATTGTGACTGTTTATTGCTTTTTGCAATTTATGTAATGAATTTTTTTTATATGAAACATTGGGAATTTATCTCCCCGTGCAACGTACGGGTTGAATACTAATTGATTGATATTTTTATTTGACGAAGATAATAATGAATTTTAGCGAATTTTTTGTGAACAGAGAGACAAGAAATCCACAGGAAGAAAATGAACCACACAAAAAAAATTTAATCTCTCTATTGCGATTATCTGATCTTATCTTCCTTTTTTGAATGTCCTACATATATGGTCCTCTATATATTAAAAAGTCTAACTTGCAATTCTTTACAAATATATCCCTATTTAATCTCTCTCTATTGTGAAAATCGTCCTTACCTTTAATTTCTTGGCAATTTCATCCCCACTTTACATTTCTTGGCGGAATTTATTCCTGCCGTCATTTGCTGTTGATCTTTTCCATTTTTCAACCTTTATTTTTGTAATATTATATCTATATATACACACACTTATATTTTATAAAGCCTAAATGTCCCTACATTTGAGTTGTTTTGTGGAAATCGTCCATACCTTTCATTTCTTGGCAATTTCATCTCCACTTTACATTTCTTGAGATCGGAATTCATTCCTGCTGCCATTTGCTGTTAATCTTTCCGTTTTTCAACATTTGTTTTTGTAATAGTATATCTATATATACACATTTATATTTTATAAAGTCTAAATTAATGCATTAATTATTATTTTTTGTATTTTAAAAAAATTAATGCCCTCAAATTTAAATACGCCAATAAAATATTAGAGAAGATTAAATAAGGTAAGTGCGTTTTATTTTATTATATTGTTTTACATGGTTCAAAACTGATTACTAAATAGACGTATAGTTAAAAAAGTATAACAAGTAAAATAATTAACAACGTTGCCGCCTAGATAAAATAAAATATAATTTGATTCTCTGATAATTTTCTTGAATATCATACACACACATATATTTTTTTCACTTCTTCTGATAGTTACGACACTGTTGAAGAGTATATATATATATATATATATATATCTTTGTGTATGTGTGTGTAATATTCAAGAAAATTATTAGAGAATCAAATTATATTTTATTTTATTTAGGCGGCAACATTGTTAATTATTTTGCTTGTTATACTTTTTTAACTATACGTTTATTTAGTAATCAGTTCTAAACCATATAAAACAACATAATAAAATAAAAAGCACTTATCTTATTTAATCTTCTCTAACATTTTATTGGCCTATTTAGATTTGAGTGCATTAATTTTTTAAAATACAAAAATAATAATTAATGAACTAATTTAATCTTTATAAAATATAAGTGTGTATATATAGATATAATATTACAAAAATAAAGGTTGAAAAATGGAAAGATTAACTGTAAATGATTGTAGGGATGAATTCCGCCAAGAAATGCAAAGGTAGGGATGAAATTGCCAAGAAATGAAAGGTAGAGACTATTTCCACAAAACAACTCAAAAGTATAGACCTTTTGCGCCAATAACCCTTGATATTTTATTTATAACTATCAGTTTTGAATTTTATTCATATAAATGATACGTCGAGAGAATACTTTCTCATGAGTATAAAATTTTTTATCTGAACGGGTATCGAGTGAATATGAGTATGTACACGCCTGATACATATTATTAGACTGTTAACTAATAATATTAAATAAGTTAGATGATTTAAAAGTGAAATATAGTAAAGTATTAATTGAGTATATAAACATGTAACTATTAATTTAATATTAATAAAACATTAATTTAATGCATCAAATATTAAATTAAAACTGTATATTTATTATTTTTGCTATGCAAATCCAATAATGTGTATTTATCTAATATTTTATTATTTATTATTATTGAATTTTTTTGAAAATTAGTCTTCCCGTACAACGGACGAGTAAGAGACTAAACTTACAGTTACAATAGTTCATTATGATATGATTATTTATAGCGATGGCAATAGGGCTGGTTAGCCATACTCTAGACGTGCTCCATGAGTCTTGAAGTCACACAGACTGTCCCAAACCTACAAAATGACTCATGAATTTTTTCCACTTTTAATTAATGTTATGTGCAACACATTATTAATTGATGAATGTAGAATAAAAAAACCTTTATTTAGAATTTTAAAGTTCTCAACATTAACTAATATAATAACATAATTCTTTCAATTCGACAGAAATCCTTTTAAAAAAATAATATAAGAAAAAAATAAAAATAAACTATCATGGATTTAATCGTCGATTAGTCAAATTTTCATCTCTAATAATTTCTACACATTTTTCAAAATAAATTTATTAAAAATAAAAAATGCCTGGTAGGTCACAGGTCTATGGTGTGGGTCCAACCTGACTGGCACCAGCCTTGGACCCATGGCAGGTCAGATAATGTTGCGTCATACCCTTTCTTTTGCCCCGATTAGGCGTGACGAGTCAATCATATTAGAGGCATGTCTCTACGGGTTTATAGATCGATGGGTCAAATTACCATCTCTAATTATTTGACTGTTAATTATTGCAACTTTATATAGGTTGGACTTGTGAATTTACACGACGAGTTTGGAGGAGACCAGAATTATGAACTCAGATATTTTATGACAAATACTCCATGGTAAATTGTAATTCGCATATCAATTCATAATTTTATACAATACAACTAGTATATTGTACTCTATTTATAAAATGATATCTACACTTGCACATCAATTTTGATATGAATGTACACCATAACTTTACTCGTGCAACGCACGGGTGAAAAAAATCTAGTATTATTTATTACACTGCAAATACAACTTTACATAGATGGACAGTGGCTTGTTTAGTAAGAAAAGTCATGTTTTGTGATGAGCTTTCAAAAATGACTTTACAAATTTTAGAGGGTGATGCATAAGATTTTAGCTAATGGAGAAATTTAACGAAATTTGATGGTAGGAACCAATTTCACCAATAAAGGTGATGATGTTTTAAAAGGTTGGAACATTTTACACCAATTACCAGTCAAACAAGTGTATCGAGACTTCAATTTTTTCCCCTTTTCGATGACAAAAACATTCCTTTACACCCCACCCCCTCCCCCAAGGGGAAAAATAAAAAAGAAAAAGAAAAAAGTGACTACCACAGTCAATGATCATGTAACATATATGCTGACAAAATTCTAAATTTTAGATTTTCTCATTGTGTCAATCAAAATTATGTGGTGTGACCAGGTCTTTTCAAAAATAAAAAATAAAAAATTATGTAGTACGTATCTATACACTCACATGAAATGGGATGTATTACAACAGTACTTCTAACTCGAAAGTTCCATAATACTATAGGTGTCAAACCAATGTTTATGGTGGATGTATTAACAACTACCCATTATTAATAAATGAACTGTTCTCTATATTTTATATTGTGATTTGAAGTATGATGTCTCAATTCCTTATCTGACTTAGAACATAGTACTTCTCGGGTCAATTTCTCCTTTCCTCCCCCCTTAGAGCATGATTAGTGTTGAGGGTAAAAACCCAATTTTTTTACCCTCAATAAAATCAAATTATGTATGGGGGAATGGGGGAAACCCATTTTTGGGTGGGGCGGGGGAAGGTAAAAGAGGGGCCCTTCATTCCTTAAAATACTATATAATAAAATTTTTAAAAAATTATACTATGTAAAAAATTGAATATAAATTGTATGACAAAAAAATAATGACAAAATAATATGTAAAAATAATTTTAAAAAATAAACAAAATCTTTTAATATGTTTCCTCCCAGTTTTTTCTCTACACATTATTTGAAAATAGGTTTTTTCCTCCTAATTTTTTCTCTTTGGCCTTTTTCCCCTTGGTTTTTTCCCCCAACACTAATCATGCTCTTATTTGGTACCAAAATAAGATCGAGAAAAATTCTCTATGAGACAATCATTTAACCTTTTATCTGACCAAAGTATTGAAATTCTGGGAATTTGTTATTGAAAATGTCACTTAAAGAGAGAACCGCTATATTCACAAAAGGTCCTACAGGTAACATGTTTTGAAAGATCTAATAATTTTCTCACACAGTTTTGAATCAATACTCATCACATGAGCCTTGCGCGTATTTATAAAGAGAGAGTACATTTTCATCTGAACAAGTAGCATAATTCATTTGAACAAATTAGATATAACTGTACCTCAACCTTGATTGAATTCAAACGAACTGCAAAATATAGAAAGAAACTCGACCTGACCCATGAAATCAATCCGGACTACCATCAACTGGGGATCTTAAATATTATTATTTATTATTATACTGAAACATCATAACAAGAAGCTTATATTATAAGATACAATAAGGTAGAGAAAATTAATGAGAGAGAAATGGGTTCAAAAGAATGAATCCAAACAGGAAACCCAAAAAGACACATGCATGAAAAGAAAGCTCAAACCCCGTTGCCAAAGACTCCAACGAAAGAAACCACCAACGCTGAGAATCCGATGACAGCCGACGGGAACGAACTGACTGCACCCCAATTAGAAGGGCGGGGCGGAGAAGTGGGTGCCATGTGGCTGTGGTCGTGGCCCTCGTGCGCCACTGCAGCTGCCATCAAAACGGCAATGCAGGCGGCAAACGCGGCGGTCGAGAACCGGAAAGCCATATGCTTGATTTGTAGTTTGTTGATTTTAACTTGCTTTTGGGTGCAAATGTATGCCAATTTGATGGTGACTATATAGAAGATTGATTGTTGACCTAGCCAATTCCAGCTTGTACGAGCCACTATACCAAGCTGTACTATTGCTCTCAATGTACTAGTTGCCGATCGTTTAAATTTATAGTCCAAAACGCGTCATAACAATGATGGTGATTGGTGATATTTTAGAGGACTTTCAAGCATAACAATTAAGAAAGATGGAGACCCTTTTTTTTTTTTAATATTTAGGGGCTGGGGCTGGGGCTGGGGGATATAGGGTGAGGGGAGATAAATCCGGAAAGGGGCATGTATGGTTTGAACTCGAGACTTTTGATATGATATGCTAAAATCTTAACTATTAGATCACAATTCAAATCATAATCAATTTCCACATAGTTTGACACTTTCGAGGCAACATGCCCCAACAATTTTTAAGGTTTCGATGACGTTGAGTTTGTGTTTAAAAAATGGAAGAAATTAATTATTATTACCTCCATCTAAAAAAGATGGTTATATTCTATTTTTTATATAAATTAAGAAAGTTTATTTAATAGTATTAGAAAATTAAATTTTAACATCATTTACCTATTATATTCTTTCATTTATTAATTATTCTACTTTAATAATTCTATTTTTTTTATAACTGTACACATTAAATTAAATATTAGAGGTATATAAAAGAACTAATATTTTAACTACTTTTTAAAAAGGAAATTGGATCATATTTTGAAATAGACGAAAAAGGAAAATTGAATCATCTTCTTGGGAAGGGGTAGTGTTTTTTTAAAAGTCGATTTTTAAAATTTAAAAGTCAGCATACGATTTGGTGGTGCTTAAGAGGTAAGGACGTGAAGGCAAACAGGAATGGTATATAAAGGAAAATTGACAAAGTAGACTTCGAAGCGTAGATGATTATTGCTAACAAAATTCTTAGAAAATTTGATCAATTAATTAAGTTTTCATGACTTATACCAAACTAATTATTAAGCCCTTGGTTGACAAATTCTGGATCACAAGTCAAGGGGATTTAATGATCAATTTAACAATAATATTATTAGCCTTGTATGTTTATATAAAATATTCTCAAATATAAATAAATAAACGTAACGAGCATAGTTTAATTTTTTTTATAGTTTATTTTTTGAACAAGGAAACTCAATTTTCATTAGCTCTTTGAGTGGAAAATACATCTTTGGTTAAGCTTTCAACAAGCCAAACAGAAGCATGACTGGAAATACAGGGGATATAGAAATCAAATGCATTTCTAGCTAATATATGTGCCACCCGATTTGCTTGCCTCCTAGCAAATTTCACTTGGAAACGATTGGCCTCGGTCACGAGATTATTGCAATCTTGGATGATCATTCCATATTCTGAGTTGTCCGTCTTGGTGCCATTAAAAGAGTCCACGACCCCTTTTGCATCAAGTTCGATAGTCACCCCGGTCATTCCCATCTCCTTGAGCCATTTTATAGCAATTCGTAAGGCCATAGCCTTAGATTCTTTTAAGAGAACAGTCCATCCATTGCTTCCATACGGCATGTGATAAAGTTCCCCTTGTCATCCCGTTCTTCTCATGTTGTTGAAAGAGGCTGCATCGACATTACACTTGTGAAACCCAGCTGGTGGAACTTGCCATAGATTCAGCCTTTCATCACTAATCGGCCAGACCTCGAACCTCCCGTTAGCTTCCGTCCACTCCGATAGCACTGTCAACTCCTTAATCACTGTCGCCTTTGGATGCAAGGCTTTCCCTCCCCATAATCTAGTATTTCTCTCCCTCCATATACTCCATACAATAGCACAAATTCTATCAATCTCGTGGCTGGACTGCTGTAGAACCTTGTCAAAAAACCATGTCTTCACATTGGAGGATAGTTTCCAACTGGGACAATAATTTGTGCTTCTTTCCAACAATCTTGAGCATAAGGGCAGCTAACCAAGGAATGAAAGCTGGTTTCCACGTCTCCGTTACATAATCCACATGTTTCATCCAATGACATGCCAATGAATAGCTGTACTTTGGGCGGAATCCTCCTCTTCCAAATAGCTATCCAGTTGCCTTCTTCATGAAAAGATGCCTCCAACCCATCGACTTCAATTGCCACTCGATAGCCTGACTTCACCAAGTAACTCCCAGATTTGCTAAAGTGCCAAATTATCTCATCTTGCTGATTATTTACACTGATAACTCAACATCTCTAACCGTGAATAACCCCCGAATTAACTCCATATTCCACCGTCCATCATCTAGGAGAAGCTCGCTCACTTTCATATCTTCCAATTCCGGGTATTCCAAAGTTTGTGGTCTGAAATTTACCCCACCCCTCAACCACGGGTCTTTCCACACAAGGATATTTCCTCCATCCCCAACACCCCATCTACATCCTTTCTCCAGCACTACGCGTGAAGCCCAGATGCTCTTCCACTATACCACTATAGTGTTTCCACTATAACAGAATACATTTACTGGACACACACACACATATTAATAACAATGGTCAAGTCTGTGAAAATTGGAAAAAAACTTCAGTACTACATGAGTACCCCACACTCAATGCTCCAACAATAATATTTTTGCCATATGTATTATTATTGGTCTCACTTAAACAACTCCACGCCCCCAATTAACCCCAATAACGCGGTTAATTATTATGAACATTAAGTGCTATATATGTTGTTTAAATTTGATGCATATAGGATTACCAAGCAAAGGTCGGGAATTTGAGTAGATGATAAGATGGTTTGTGGTTTCTTCGATACTTGTTTCCTTCTAAGACCGTTAAGTACTTAATATTATTTATAGTTTAACATGCTTCTCTTTGAATAATGTTGAACAGGTTCACAAGATTAGTTAGGATGGTGTGGTCGGCAAAAATTTAAATTTACTTTAGCTGCTGTTTTTAAGTTTAAATTTAAATGCTTTCGAGGATTTCTACATGAATTTGTTTTGTACAAAAACATATATTTTAGTCAATTTTATTGAATTCAAGGACCCTTGAGAGCAAAATAATCTTATATAGATACAAAAAGTAACAATAATTTCTTGTCCTTATATAAATTAATAGAACATAAGAGTTTTATAATTTGAAATAAACAACATGTGAATTTTCGACATCAATATTTGTATTAATATCATGAGTGTGAACGTTGAAGGAAAAAAATATACAAGGAAAAAGATTGGCAAATGGCGGGCAAGTCAAATGATATGTTGTGTAAATTTTGTGTAAAAAGGTCGTCGGCAAAATATATATCTAAGAGATTGTCTCTGCATAATATAATTTAGTCGGCAAATGGCCGGCACTTCAAATGAAAAAATAAAGTTAAAACCAGAAAAGGAAAAAAATTCAGTTGGAAAAAAATATATAGTTCAAGAATGTTAACGTTTAAAAAAAAAAAAAAAAAGAAGAAGAGTTCAAAAATGTTATAGGTGTTAAAGGGTGTGGAGCGGTTTAAATAGGACTGGTAAAAATATACATGTCAAAAATATAATAGTTGGAGCACTGAAGTTTTATCCGTAAAAATTTTATTTTGTCATCACGAGAACAACTTATTTTGTTCAAATACTAATGTGGCAGGCCACCATTTGTTATAAAACAAGTGGGTACTTTTTTTTTTTGGAGGGAGAGAAATACATCTTATATCATGTCTCGGTTAACCACCAAGTTGAGCCCAATGGGCATACAATCGATCTAAGTACATGTGAGCAATTGTGACAATGAAAAAAGTTGCACTGTTGTGGGTAACTATATTCTTTTGACGTGGAACATATATGCAAGAGCCACAACAAATTTTCTAAGGAGAGTATTACTCTCCCCTTAAGGAGAGTACACCTCCTGTGTGGCTGTATGTGATTAGAGCTTGAGGGACCCTCAATCCCCCCAGTCCTAATTAGATATAGCCACACAGTGGTGTACTCTACTTAAGAGGAGAGTAATACTCTCTATAGCGGGACTTAGAGCCACAACCAAAATCCTTCATCGACCTATCGACCAAACAAAACAGTGGGGCATAGTCATGAACTGTAAAATCAGAATGCATAGCCGTAGCTAACTGGAGGGAATCAGTCTCAACAAACTAGATGCCCATCCTATGTTGTTTAGCCAACAAAAATCCTTGTATATGGGTCATAGTTTGACTTCTGGTTTGCCTTACATTTTCAGGGCTTGAGCCATTACCGCTTCACTTGCATAATGGTCTTTTCCACCTTTAGCGACGGTGTCCATGTTTAATTTCAACATCTCTGAAAGTGGTTTTTCCCATTTTCCTTGATCCATGCTGTTGTTATCTTGAATTCTCTATTGGTTAAAAGTCCCTGTAAAAATTTCATGTATTGCACAATATATTTTGGAAGACAGCGTGGTTGTCTATGGACTCTATTTCTTTACAACAAAAGGGAATATGCGCCAATCCTAACTCTTGCAAAAGTCTTTAGAGTATTTGATAATGATGCTCTTTTGAATCTGTCTAGTTTTTGCATCTCTTGATAATATATCCCAAATTAGACCAACATCCTTTCATACTCTTCATGCTAGTACGCTTTGAAAAATTACTTGCATCGTTGTCTCCTGGCTCCCGCAATGTAACCAATGTTCTGCACTTTGAATTCCTCTTCGAACAAGGCCGGCATTTAATGGAATTGCCTCGTAAAAAAAGCCGCCAACACAAAATCTTTGTTTGATCTTCTTTAACATATCTCTTTATAATTTCACCTACTACTGATTAATTTTAATTAGCCGGGATTTTAATATGCCACACTTTGTTCCACTAGATTTGGGGGCTCAACTACCCACTAGCTTAACATCTACATTTCAGTTCATGATAAGCCTATACTCACACCTTACCATATATTTTCCAGGAGTGTCATAGTGCCAAATAAGCATATCATTGGCGCTCACATTGCAAATGGAATGGGAAACATCACTTTACAATCAACTGGCCAAAAAAAAAAAATGCTCAACACAAGATTTATCCCACGTACCTGAAGATATAATAAAATCGATGCAACCATTTCACCTCACCATTGTATGGGTTAAGAGGTCGAAATTATGGATTTGCGAATTACTGAATGCAAATTTGATACTCAAATCCATATGTTAATTAGATTTTGTACTTTATATGCACAAAAAAGAACATATGGTTGTTTGTTCGTCCATTTTCGACAAAATTATCTATTATTGTCTTGTTCCTCATTCATAAGTTTCATTGGGATTGCTATTAGATGCCCAACTGCTATTTTTTTAGAAGCATATTTGATAAGAGTGTTTGGTAGATTTTAAAACCATGTACTGTGTATTGAGACATGTCATATGGTTATGATTTCTTATATAACATGTCTCAATGCACGCAATATTTATGACATTAGAACGAGACTAGTGGTATAGCAGTAACTAAATTGCTAAACTTGATTACACTGGCCATCTTTTTTTTTTTTTGGACCAATGCTGTCTAAAGCCCTTTTTGGGCCACAAACCCAAAAGTATTATTCCTCTGACCTAGACTTACAAGCACAAGAAGCCCAATCCAATTTACTCCATCATCTTCTTCTCCTTGGCCGTTTTATCCCTTCTCCCTGCAACTCTTCTTCAACCCCCCTCCCCCCACCCCACCACAACGAAAGGCTCCCCATCCACCCTGCCCGCTCATTCAACGTATACATACACGCCATACAAATGGTGTCCGCTTCAACATTTTCACTTTATTCTCATCCAAAGGTAAGTCAGATGATTACTCAGTAGGTTGTCAAGGTTGATTCGCCGGTCCTTTTTTTTTTTTTGGCGCCTTCTCTTCTTCCTCAAATTCTACTTACTTTTGTTTTCTTTTTTGTTTTTTCTTTCAGATTAATTTGGGTTCTTACTACAAGCAAAGAATTGATTTCTTTAGCAGTGGTACCAAGAACAGTTCTTTATGCTACAGTTTTACGGGTTCAGTTTTCCCTTTTACTGTTTTGTTCAGAAATACCAGTACAAAGTATTTGCAATTGAAAAGGTTAAGCATTGTAGCAGCAGCGTCTTCTAGTGGTAGCAGGACCTCCCGGAGAGTTTATAGGCAGTCTCAAGCGCAACCTCCTGTGGCATCTCCAGTTCAAGGAGTTGCCTCCTTCATTCTTCCTGCAGGCGCTTTTGTTGTCGTGACTTTTGGTATACCTTTTATTATGTTTCATTTTCTGTTGGAAACTATGGTTATTAGGTTATTTTTAGAGGTGCCTATAACCAGCAATTTTGGGGTTTATTTAGAGTGATTTGAATGATCACTGGAAAATAGTTTGTTTTAAGTGCGCGAAATTTGTTATGTTTGCTTACTGAGATCCCTTGAGTGATTGATAAGATTTGAGTAATGTGGGAATTATCTGCATGGTAGCAATTAAAACAAACACTAAGAAAATAAATAAATGTGCATATCTTTTGGTTCAGGTTGATACATGCTCACATATGTTTTAATCTATTTTCTTTTCGAAGTTGCTCAATTCAAAGAGCAATTTCTTTTGTAGAATAGAATCTTTGGGTTACGCTCTGTAGACTAGGTGCCAAGGAAATGCCTGATTCTCTACTCTATCATTTGTTATCATTTGTTGAAATGGCATTTAGCAATCGCCAAAAGCTGCTATCAACCATTTGATGGGTCTGTTCTAATGAGATTATCATTTGCTTAGATGCGTTTATATGGGCCCCCTCTTATGATGTCTTTGAATCATGGGAAACCCTGGTTCTGCTAAATTTGGAAGTTTTATTGTCTACTGATGTTCTGGCACGAAATAAAGGTGCATAGATGTGGAAGTACTTATCTGTGACCAGAACTGTTGTTTTATTATGGTGGATTGCATTGCAGTATTCCATGTTCTGCTTGCTTCCAGAAACTTCTCGTGTGGTCTTTTATTATACTTTCATTTTTCCCTATATTGGTCAGATGGGTACAGCGTAAGGTGGGTAATATGCATAAACGTGTTCTATGTGAATGTGAACTTCATTTTTTTAGTAATAGGCATTTTCCCTTGACAACTGCATCAATATTTGCCATGTCTATGCCGATTTAGTATTTGAAGCAATTTATGCTGGAAAGGAAAAATTCTCTATTGGTGACTAACCTATGCCTCAGCTGACAGTTTTGTGGAAATTGGTGGAGAAAATCCTTATGCCGAAACCAAGTAAGTCTGAATTGGAAGAAAATACACCCAAGCAGGGACTGAAGTGGTCCTTTGCCCCTGGAACGAATTTATTGTCATCCTTTGGAGCAAAGGTTGAAAGAGAATCCAAGCTGAGGCTCAATGATTTTGCCAAAGAGCTGAGGTCGTTCAGCATTGTTGACATGTCGGGTAATTGAAAACTATATTTGTTGCTCAACAAGTTATATCAATGATACTGCAGTTGGTTCTCAAGTTTACCATTTAGAACCTATATTGCTTCATCACAACCTAATGAAGTTGCTTTGATTTTCATATTACCAATAGTAAATCGTTTTCCTCATCCATGTTACCCTTAACCGGAGTCACAATTCAAAAGCGTTGCCTAATCACGCAAAAGGTTTTGGCAGGTCGCAACTTTGGTGATGAAGGGCTATTCTTCCTAGCTGAGAGCTTGGCATACAATCAAGTTAGATGCACATTCTCTTTATGCTATTAATAACTCGCTTGAGTTTGACACTGTTATTTGGAAACTTTTCATTACTTTACCCATGCGCTCCATATCTCATAGTATATTTTTCTTCAGAATGCAGAGGAGGTAAATTTTGCTGCCAATGGGTTGACTCCAGAGGGAATGAAAGCCTTTGATGGGGTATTGCAATCAAACATAGTGCTGAAAACTCTTAATTTATCGGGAAATTCTATTGGAGACGAGGGAGTCAAGGTAAGAAATAAATGATTGATCAATCTGCAATCTCATTGGGTTCAGTCATATATTTTAGCTGTTTCAATTGATTATTAAGACCTAAAGCTTCTGAACAGTCTCATCCACGCAACCTCTGCAAATTTTATTGACCCAAAATTCATTTAAAAACTTGTAAATTGTAATTACTTGAGACTGATTAGCTTCTTGCCTATGATTATGCAACGCTATGGTGCTTATAAACCCCCTACAGGGGTGCGTGGGTATGTATGTGCACATTCGCCCTTGTGCGCGCTCGCGCGTGTGCAATCCAGAAGTTTGTGCGTAATCTTCTGAAAAATTGCTATCACTTGCTTGGGAACTATATTATACTTGTCCTTATTTTAGTTTCATTTCTTGGACTTCTTGTACTAATCTTTTAGACATTAGGTGTTTCTTGCCAACCATGGGCTAAATTATAATGAAAATAAACATTTTGCTTGCCAATCATCTAGTTCAGAAATTGTACTCAATACATATTCAATTTTTTTAATGAAACCGTCTATTTTGCAGTGTTTGTGCGAAATTCTATTCAATCATCTAGTTCAGAAATTGTACTCAATACATATTCAATATTTTTAATGAAACCGTCTATTTTGCAGTGTTTGTGCGAAATTCTAGTGAATAATTCTAGTATTCAGAAGCTACAGCTTAACAGTAGCGCTTTTGGGGATGAGGTTAGATTATTTTGTGATGGATTTCTTTTTAACATAAATCTTAACCACGCTGTCAGTTCTCACTCTCTTTTGCCAATTTTCAGGGGGCAAAAGCTATAGCCGAGATGTTGAAAAAAAATTCAAACTTGCGTGTTCTTGAGCTCAGTAACAATTTGATTGACTATTCTGTACGTAACTAACCTGCTACACTGTTTTCTTTCATCTAGAATCTATAAGTCCAAGCTGTAGTTCTGATTCTGTTTTGTTTAATTTGGAAATGGAGGTAGGGTTTTTCAGGGCTTGCCGGAGCGCTTCTGGAGAATAAAAGTATACAATCCATACATCTAAAGTAAATGTCCTATGAGCCCACATATAAATATGTGCCCTCTTGCATATAAAACAGATAGTGCATCATCAATTTGTTTGAAAGAGCATCCTATCTTTTTTAAGTGTTTTTCGAGTTTAATTAGTGGTTTAAGTAAATTTTTTGCTTTCTTCTTTGTCTAAGTGAATACATCCTTCTTCTTTTTTTTTTTTTTTTATTGCTTTTTTAAATTATTTTTTCCCTTCTTCTAGTGGCAACTATGGTGGTGCTCTTGGGGCAGCTGCACTTGCTAAAGGGCTGGAAGGGAACAAGTCTTTGCGGGTATATATCTAATATAACATCTCGCTCTCTCTCATTCCTTTCTTTTGGATGGTTTGAACTTCGTAGATTTTACCTTGATTTCATCTCTTCACATTTTACATGATTTGTGACTTATATCAAAATTGATCTTAGGTTAGGTCTGGTTTAGATTTTGAAAGGGTAGAAGTTATGTTTTTGTTAATACCTATGCAATTCCTTCTTGCCAGCTATTCACATCCCTGCAGAGAATGGCAGCTGAGAGGGCCCATATGTCATTTAATGTGCATTTGATTTGGCATTTCTACCCTTTCATATATTGTTTTTCACTAATGGACGGGTTATTTCGGGAATGCACGTTGACCTGGTCAAAACTTTTTGAAATTGTGAGAAATATTCTTACACTTGTCAACTTATTGGGTCCAACTAACAGTTAAAAAAACCACTAACAGTTAAAAAAAAAAACTTGCCCAAAAAATTCAAACCAGAAATACCCTTAATGTGGCCTGGAAAATGTACAGTATATGAATTCACCAATTTGTATATATGAAACGTAATTTGATTGACGGATAACTAAGTTACCAAAATTAACACATTGAGGCATGTCTAACTCGCCAGAGTAAATGTCTTGTGATGAATTGTTCCAATTTTCATTTGTTTGCCGTGGAACTAACTAGTAGGATGGAGCAAAAGGTTTTTATATCTCAAAGTATCAAAATAACTCCAAATAGTTTCATGTTCATGACTGAAGTGGATCCATGCCTGTAACGTTCAGGAACTTTATTTACAAGGGAACTCTATTGGAGATGAAGGAGTTCGTGCTCTCATGTCTGGCTTATCCTCACATAAAGGTTTCTATTACTTTAGAGGCTTTTGGTGGCATCAGTTTCTTCTAGATATTGCAGTTTTATCTGATTTTCATAGTTTCTTTCTAGGAAAACTTACAGCTCTGGATATTGGCAATAATTCAATTAGCTCAGAGGGAGCATTTCACGTAGCTGAGTATATCAAGAAAAGCAAGAATTTGGTGTGGATCAGTCTTTACATGAATGACATTAGAGATGAGGTAGAATTTAATGTTTTTGCCTCACAAACTTGGAATAATGATACTGTTTCATATCAGTTTAAGTTGGTACTTAAGTTTCGGTTTCAATCATTCCCTTTTTCTTACCCTAAGATGCAATAATTTGAGACTTTATGTCTTCACTGCATCGTTGAGATGGGCATGACCTTAAGTTCTTGCCAAGATACATATTAAATCATGTACTGACCCTTGCCGTCCTGGCACTTTTGTCAGGGAGCTGAAAAGATAGCAGAGGCTTTGAGGCATAATCGTTCTATAACTAATCTTGATCTTGTAAGTAATGGATTATTTGGTCAAACCTATGTTTGTAGTGAATTTGATTAATAATATGATATATCAACGGACTTATATAGTACTCTGCAGGGAGGAAACGATATTCACGCGAAAGGGGTCAGCGAAATAGCACGGATTCTAAAAGATAATTCTATCATTACAGCTGTGAGTGCCTGCCTGCGATTTCTCTCCAATTTTTAGACCTTTATAACAGGACTTGATTTATGACTTCCCGATCTTACAGTTGGAACTTGGTTATAATCCCATTGGTCCTGATGGTGCGAAGGCTTTAGCAGAGGTTCTCAAGTTCCACGGGAATGTAAAAGATCTCAATCTTGGTTGGTGTCAGGTGAGGAATGGCACTGGATGTACTGAATCCTTTTTGCTGGCCTTCTTCTTACACCATATATCTGCAAAATGTGTTATAGATCGGGGCCAGGGGTGTTGAACATATTGCAGATATGTTAAAGTACAATAGCACGATACAAAGCCTAGACTTGCGAGCTAATGGACTAAGAGATGAGGTTCTTTCTGTTGTATATTATCTTTTATGGCTCAGCTAAGCGTTTTGCCTTCTTGGTCTTGTGCTCAATCTTAGCATCAATTTGAGCATTTGCAGGGTGCAATCTGTCTGGCTCGTAGCTTGAAGGTGGTTAATGAAGCTTTGACCTCACTCAATCTGGGTTTCAATGAAATAAGAGTACGGATTCCTTTCTCTGAAGATTGCAGTGTCAAAAAAGTAGCTTCAGGCATCATTTCATTTGTTTTTTTATGCAGGATGAAGGGGCTTTTGCCATTGCTCAAGCATTAAAGGCTAATGAAGATGTGAGGCTTGTGTCTTTAAATCTTATGAACAACTTCCTAACGAAATTGGGACAGGTAACTCGCTTTTCTCGGTTTTTTCTTTTAGTACGGTTGTATGAAGCTCTAAATATGTTAAATAACCATGCAGAGTGCTATCACAGATGCAAGAGATCACGTATACGAGATGAATGAAAAGGAGCTTACAATTGTTTTCTAGTTCAGTTCGCTTCATGGAGGAGATAATATTTTTTTCCTCATTTTTTTGGTTAATATTAATATAGATCCTTTGGGATTCTTCTATATGGTGAATTAAGAAGTGGATTTATTTATTTTTTCTTTCATGCTTCGTAACTGATATTATTCCAACCGGAATAGTGGAAATTTTGAGATGGAGTTAGATAACTTTTTCAGGGTAATGATTTGCTCTGTGGCTAATGTAGAAAGTTTATGATTAGGAAAGACCTTACCATCACAAGGTTCTGCTATTGGCTGTATAGTCAATTCTCTACATTCTTCTCTAAGGATTACTTATTTTTTGGAATTAGTTCTCTTTGTTCTATGATTTGGTTGTCTGTGTATGCCTACCTGCTTGCAACTAGGCTAACAGGGGCTCGTTAAATTCCTGGAAGTTTGAATCTGTATTGATAAAATGACGTCTAAACAGGATGTTGCATTATAATGCGATTCCATGACATACCGTGTTTGGTTTATTCTGTCGGGCACAATGCGTGTGGTTGTGGTCTTGTTATCTATTCTTATTAGTTCTTATACTTTGAAGAGGGCATGGTAGCTTGGGATGTTCAAAAACTTCTGGACGTATTGTAACAAAACTTCTCCAAGACACGTGTCGCTCTCCCATGTGTTCCACATGGGAGCACCCACATGTGGTTGCTAGGACCTACCAGTGGGGTCTCTCATGTAGTATATACAGGAGAGCGACATATGTTCTGAATGCTTGTAGGTTTTTGAACGTTTCCGTGAAGCACTATCATGCAAGACAGCTGTGTGGGCTCATGCAATTAAGTGTTGAACAGTTCGGGATTGAGGGTTTACTCGCATAACCTCTCCCCGATGGCCACGAAAACAAATTCTTGTCATGGGCAAGGATAAATGTTAATGGTTTGAAGTGAAGGATTTTTGCTTGTGAATAATGGATATACCAATTTGGTCCCTGTAGGCATGCATCCATGTTACGGGCAGTGATGGTGTCATTGTACTTGTCCAACTCATGTAGTGCTTCTGAAGGTGTCCACTGTGTAGAAAGTTGAGTACTTACAAGAGATGCAGAATGAATGCGTTGCCATGTACTTTCTCTTAATTAACTGCATATTATTTCAGAGTACCATGTACTCGTGATCTCTCACTAGATGTACGGCGGGATTATGCCGTCAGACATCTATGACTTAATGTAAGGGGAGATTACTGGGAATTCACATGTGAAACCCGTACGTGGGTTTCTAATGATCTTCCGTCCAATTGGCGACTGGCGGTATAAATCATGTCCGATATTTGGTGAGAAAGCATTTTTATGGAACTATCTTGATGATCTGGAAAAATATGATGATACATCCCTTCATATTCACATGGCTCCATCCCTTCTTTTCTCCTACGTCATCGGGACGGTTCAATAATGGAATCATCTCATGCTTGTATAACATTTCTCATTTCCGGCAATACAAGTAGTTCAATCCTAGGGTTTCTCGTCAATTGCTTGGGGATGGTTGGAAAAAGAAAAGGCCATTTCAAATAAGTGGTTTCGTGATTTTCTTGTCTGTTCTTATTAGTTATTATAAACTAACTTAAAATTGTTCAAAATGGACACACAATGTAACCGTTTATAAATTAAGGGTATTTTACATCTAACGTCTCTAACCTTTCAACTTTTTAATAGATTACGTTCCTAACTTTTAATTCTACTCCTGGGGTCCCCAACCTTTTCTAAAATCCCAACCAGATCCCTATAGACGGAATCCATCAACTTTAACCGTTAGTCAACTCTTTGACAAGGGGAATTTTGATAAAATACAAAAAATAAATATTCTAATTAAAAAATAAAAATAAATTTAAAAAAAAAAAAAGGTGGGGGTGGGGACTCCCCGCCAACACCCGCTGCCAAAAGGGCTGCCGGAAGTGACAGCCGAGGGGAGTCTTCTCCCCTGTTATTGCTGCAGAAATGCAGCAAGAACAGGGAGGAAGACTCCCCCCGAGTTGCCATTTCCTGCCAGAATTGCAGCAGAGGAAGACCCCCTGCTTCCATTACTGGTAGATTCCCCACCCCCGCCTTTTTTCTTTTTCTAAATTTATTTTTATTTTTTAATTAGAATATTCATTTTTTGTATTTTATTAAAATTGCCTCTAGTCAAAGAGTTGACCAACGGTTAAAGTTGACGGATTCCGTCTGTAGAGTCCTGATTGGGGATATTGGAAAAGGTTGGGGACCTCCAGGAGTAAAATTAAAGGTTAGGGATGTAATCTATTAAAAGTTAAAAGGTTAGAGACGTTAGGTGTAAATTACCTATAAATTAATTGATTCGCAAATTAGGAGTAATGCTACGGAATCATAGTGTGGAGGTACTGCGCGGCATCTGGGGGAGTTGAAGACTCACAGCCTAATTTCATGTAGAACCATATTCTCATTTAAACGGGTTATTAGCCTAACTTAAGAATTTGATTAAGTACCAAATGTCTAATATTATTATAGAATTACATAGCTGATGTGGTATAATTTCATTTACTTATATAATTTGTGAAAATAGTGATACGTTTATATTAATAACTAATATTACATCACTGCACCAGTTGCAATAAAAACGTCTAGTAAAGCCTAATGTACCATTGGTGTATAATAAAAATGTTGCACAAATCTCAAGAAGATATAGATATCCATGGAAGCTGTATGATATGAGAGTGCAAATAGTAGAGTCCAGCTCAAAGTGAGCGTGCAATGGAGTAAGTCAGTACTGATACTTGGCACCCCCATAATAGAAAGAGGATAAAGAAATGGAAAGCAGATATATTTTTTTTTTTTCTGTCTCCACTGAAATTTCATTCTCATCCAACTGGAATCTGGCTGTATTCCTGTCTGTCAGTACCCACCCAGTGTACCATTTCAGTACATCACTTAAGGTCAAACACGATGATTTAATACTGATTTAAGGTCAAACACGATGATTTAATACTGATTTAACAATTACTGATCTAATTAAAGCATTTCTCAATGAATTTCCATCCTTTGATTTGAAAATGACTTTCAAAATGTTGATTGTGATTTGACTGCACTTTACACAGAAGTTTAATCTGACTCGGTCTGATTATGAAAACTGCACCTCCCGTTTACGAAGTTAAAACTGCCACGTGACTGTATAATATTGTGTAACTAAGTGACAATTTGAGCTCTGTAAAGAGATGTAAGGTTTCATAGAAAATCACAATTTGACTCAAACTCCAGTTGTAAAATAGTGGCAGAAGAGATCAATGGAATTATGGGCATGATACTGTAAGCAATGACTGGTGTACAAAAGTTGTGACGTACCAATTGGAATAGAGTACATATCCCTCCTTGCTTGTGCCCTTATAATGGAGTTTCATTCTAATGTCAAACGTCTTTCAATTGAAAATTTGCTATTTGTATGTACAAAGCGTATAAATTTTTGTACACACTCTTTAATTTATACACACAATCAAAGGCTATGATTTTAGCAAGGATGGAGTAAAAGACATTTTAAATACAATGAAGATGCGTACAAATTTTGCACATATAAAAGTCATTTCTCCTTTCCACCCGCGATAAAATACTCTGAAATGTGTAGTGCTAGCAAGTTTCAACAGTTGGAGAAACAGATAATAATTGGGACAATGGAACTTTGTAGAATTTGAGGGTAAATTTTAGAGCGATTTCATAATCTAATGGTATGCAAAGATAAGAGACGACTTTTCTCGTTAGAACTGTCTACGAACAAATTATTATAACGTGACAAGTTGGGTTGTAAGATTTTTCGTAAGGGTATAGATATAAAATAACGGTATAATCTTTAGTGAAAAGAAATTTTAACTCAAGGTTTTTTTCTTTTCATTGCTACTCTCATTTTTTATGCATAATTTGTAGTTGACTGATTGTACCGTTGGATAAACACTCGTCACGTATGTATCTGACGAAATTATAGATCAGGAGTACATAAATGCTAGTCACATTCCATATCGTGAAGGACAATGTATCATGTAAAAACATGTACGCTTCATTACAAGACGAGGCCTATAAATTGCACTCGACTCAACACTCATTTCTCAGTTTCAAGCCCTTCCCTTCCAAAAGGAGTTTTGACTCAAAAAACTCTTCTTCTTTCCTCCCAACCCACAAAAACAAAAGAAAAAATTGGAAAATGGCTCCCCGATTACTTTTCCTGGCAGCTCTTCTGCCTTGCTCTGGTAATCACCATTTCCTTGTGTTGTTGTGCCTTTAATTTCTTGGGCTCCTTTCAATTCTCCTAACGTTGGGTCTGCAGGTGTCGTCTGATGTTGAAATTGAAGACCCCCAGAAACTGGTTCATTCATTTCCCCTTTTCTCTCGGCTCTTACTTTTTTCAGTTCAGAAAACCTTCATCCCGTTCTATTTCTAACTCTAAAAGTCTTTGCTCATTCTTCAATTTCAGGTGGTGAAAGGCGCTAACAGAAGGCTATTACCATACATGGGTATTGTTTGGGCCCTTAATTTTACATTTTTGAACAGCTCTATCACTGGAAATAAATGACCTTTTTTTTTTCTCTCTTCTTTCTTTCTTTCATATGTAGACTGCGGAGTATTGTGCAAACAGAGGTGCAGTTTACACTCAAGGCCAAATTTGTGCAACAGGGCGTGTGGGACTTGCTGTGTAAGGTGCAAATGTGTGCCTCCAGGCACCTCTGGGAACAGAGAGATGTGTGGGAGTTGCTATACTGACATGACCACCCATGGCAACCGGACCAAGTGCCCTTGAACTTCTTTACTTTAAGGATCACGATGGATGCCTCATCAGAAACCTAGGACTTTTATGCTGTCATATTTTCACTTTAAATGTGTTTTTCTTTTCTTTTTTTCTAAATTTCTTTTTGAAGCTGTTTGGGTGTTACATGTGGAATGTGTATGTAGATGATGTGTCATGTTCTTTCTTGAAGTTTTAATGTTGTTGCTATTGCTATGCTTCTATCTTTGAAAGTAAGTACCGATAAATATTCATGAGCATCTTGTGTGGAAAACAAGAAATCTTAAGTGAGCCAATCGTAGGATATGTGAATACATGGTTTATGAAGAAAATAGATGCTAAGTGATGGAGAAAATTACAAGTGTGCAGTGTGGCCTGTGGTATGCCATATATGATAATGTGATGCTATGGTATTTAAAAAAAAAAGAAGAAAGGTTAAGAAAAATTGAATATGCTGATGGAACTTTGGTAAAGAGATTGTCTTGGATTGAATTATAGAATAAAACTCAATTTATAATGTACTTATTGTACTGCTTCACTCGACACTAATAAGGTGACTTAATTAATAAGCTTTACTTGTTCAAGAGTTAATTCTTGATATCCTGATGGGAAATCAGTATATATATTAAAAGGGTAAATATTGGAAAAATTTTTAATTTTCTATTTTGCCTTTATATATGATTATATTAACACTATAATTTTTTATTGGCACACCACAAATAATTCAAAATTTTTTATTTATTTATATGCCCATAAACAAACTTATATCACTAACTTTCATTTAAAAATATCATTCATTATTATTTTTTATTTGTACACCACATCAGTATCTATTTTTCTTCTTTTTTTTCTTTTTTATTTTTCCTTCTTCTTGTCGTGAAACAATCTCTCGCTCCATCTCTCGGACTCGGCTTGGGGTTCTTCTTTATTTTTTTTTTCCTTGTCGTGAAACAATCTCTCTTTCCATCTCTCGAACTCAGCTTGGGGAATTATAACAACTTGCTGCACTGACTTGGGAATTTCAATTGTTGACTCTAAATTCTAATCCATATACAACATGGTCAGTGAATTCAACTTTTTGCTTTTTTTTTTTTTT
>CAVNYN010231539.1:0-30384 GCA_963692815.1 Nyctanthes arbor-tristis
ACCTTGGTAAGATGAAATATTATGTTTAAGATTTGAACTCTGCTTGTAATTCGAACTTAGAATATTTGGTGTTTTGTGTGATTGAATCCTTATAATTTTGAATGTTAGTAATTAGAATCTTTATAATTTTTAATGTTAGAGGGTAAAAATGTGTCTTTTTAAAGGGATATTGGGTAACTAGGATATAGGGATTTTACCAAAAAAAAAAAAAATCAGGGCAAATGTCGGGGATTTTCCTATCCCCGACCCGCCCCGACCCCGCCCCTCCCAGCCCCGCCCCGACTCACTCGGGGATTGGGGCGGGGTCGGGGCGGGGACGGGGAAGGACAAACCCGACCCCGACCCACCCCGTTGCCATCCCTATTTTAGGTGGCAATCCTTTAGTAAGCGGATCTACAACCATGGAGTTTGTACCGATGTGCTCTATAGACAAGTGTCCACTATGAACTCTTTCTTTAACAACTAGGAACTTGATGTCTATATGTTTTGACTTAGCCGAGTTCCTATTATTATTGGAATATAGAACTGCTGACTTATTATCACAAAATAACTTGAGTGGCCTTTCAATTCTGTCCATTATACGCAGCCCCGTGACAAAATTTCGCAGTCATATCCCATGATTAGATGCCTCATAACATGCCACAAATTCTTCTTCCATTGTGAAAGATGTTACTAGAGACTGTTTAGCACTCTTCCAGGAGACAGCACCTCTAGCAAGTAGATAAATATAGCCCGACGAAGATTTCTTACTATCTTGGCATCCAGCTAAATCGGAGTCGGTATACCTAACGATCTCAAGCTGATCCGACCTTCGATACGTGAGCATGTAGTCTTTTGTTCTCTGTAAGTACCACAAGACCCGTTTGGCTACTTTTCAATGGTCTACTCCTGGATTCCTTAAATATCTGCCTAATGTCCCTGTAATGTACGCAATATCTAGATGCGTACAAACTTGGGCATACATCAGACTCACCATTGCTGAAGCATAAGGAATCTTCTGTTTTTCCTTTTGTTCAAAATTATTCTTAGGGCACTGAGTGAGACTAAACTTACCTCCCTTAGCTACAGGGGTATCAACTGGTTTACAATCTTGTATGCCATATCTCTTAAGAACCTTTTCGATATAACCCTTTTGTGATAATCCAAGAATACCCCAAGAGCGATCTTGGTGTATCTGAATGCCTAATACAAAAGAGGCGTCACCAAGATCTTTTATCTCAAAATTTTAGCTAGAAATCTCTTGGTTTCATGCAATAAGCCTATATCGTTGCTGGCAAGCAAAATGTCATCTACATATAAAACCAGAAAAATATACCTACTTCTACAGAACTTATGGTATACACAATCATTGACTAAATTCACCTCAAATCCGAAAGAGATGATCACTTGATGAAATTTGAAATACCATTGTCGAGATGCCTGCTTGAGTCCATAGATGGATTTCTTAAGTTTTCAAACCATATTCTTTGGATCTCTTGATACAAAGTTTTCTGGCTGCACCATATAAATCGTTTCATCAATGTCACCATTTAGAAATACTGTCTTTACATCCATCTGATGTAACTCAAGATTGAAATGCGCCACTAGTGCCATTATAATTCTAAAAGAGTCTTTCGAAGAAACCGGAAAGAAAGTCTCTATATAGTCGAGGCCTTCTTTCTGTGTAAAGCCCTTTGCAACAAGACGTGCCTTGTATTTCTCCACATTGCCTTTTGAATCCCTTTTGGTCTTAAATATCCATTTACAACAAATGGGTTTCGCGCCTTCTGCCAATGGTATGAGATCCCACATATCATTAACCTTCATGGTCTTAATCTCCTTATTCATAGCATCAATCCACTTTTGAAAATTAGAACTTTCCATAGCTTGATGGAAGTTGATTGGATCATCTTCCATCACTCCAATGTCAGCCTCATGTTCTTGAAGAAAGACAATGTAGTCATCTGGCACTGCACTTCTTCTCTCTCTAGTGGATCTTCTTAATGGCATAGGTTCTTGAGGTGACAGAGTTTGTTCTTCTTGAACTGTTACTTCATTGGGAGGTTCTTTGACATTGTCTTGATTTGTTGTGTCTTGAACAAAATTAGGAATAGAATCTTGACCAATGTCAATAACACCTGTGGGAATATCGACATATTTCTCTTCAAGGACAAAGTCCTTAACCATACTTCCCTCGCAAACTCGGCATCATCAAAGAACCGAGCATTTCCTGACTCGAAAATTGACTTAGTAGTAGGATTATAAAACTTGTACCTCCTGGATCTTTCAGAGTATCCAATAAAATAGCAACTCACAGTTCTTGAGTCTAGTTTCTTTTCATTAGGCTTTTAAGGCCTTGCCTCAGTTGGACATCTCCAAATGTGCAAGTGCTTTAAACTAGGCTTTTTGTCTGTCCAAAGTTCATAAGGGGTTTTGGTAGTTGCTTTTGTCGGAACTCTATTAAGAATACAAGCTGCAGTCTTGAGTGCTTCTCCCCAGAGTGATTCTGGTAAGGTAGAATGAGATATCATACTCCTCACCATGTCCTTAAGCGTTCTGTTTCGTCTTTCAGTAATACCATTCATAATGCATGAACCCGGCATAGTGTACTGTGGGACGATACCGCATTCATCTAGGAATCTAGTAAAAGGTCCTGGACGTTGTTCACCTGAACCGTCATATCTGCCATAGTATTCAGCACCACAGTCAGATCTGACGCTTTTGATCCTTTTGCTGAATTGGTTCTCAATTTCAACCTTATAGTTTTTGAACACATCTAGCGACTATGCCTTTTCATGAAGAAGATAAATATAGCTATATCTAAAAAAATCGTCTATGAACGTTATAAAATATTGTTGACCATTCCAAGAAGTTGTAGGAAACGGCCCACAAATGTCCGTATGTATAAGTTCTAAGACGTCCAAAGTCCTGTTAGCTTCAAATCTTCTTTTGTTGGGTTGTTTCCCCTTTATACAGTTAATGCAAACATCAAAATCTACAAAATCGAAGGAATCAAGAATTCCATCTGACTTCTCTGTTTGGAGATGTGGCCTAATCTCTTGTGCCATAATGAAGCAGAATTCTCATTGGTTAATTTTCGTTTTACACCTCGTGTACTTAATTGTAGGGATTCATTAAATGAAGCAATTGTATCAATAAAATTAAGATTATCATATCCTGATAAAGAACCAGACTCAACTAGTTTTGAATAATGAAACAAACTGAATTTTCCATTTCCAAATGAAACAAAATAACCAAATTTGTCCAAAACAGGAATGGAAATTAAATTCCGTCTAAAAGACGACACAACCAATGTGTCATCAAGATCCAAATAATGTCCAGTCTTTAACAATAATCTAAATTTTCCTATTGCCTCTATTTCAACCTTCGTGTCATTGCCAAAATAGATGTATCTTTTACCATCACTTGGTTTTTGGCAACTCAGGCAGCCCTACGTAGACACACTGATGTGAGTGGTTGCACCAGAATCTATCCACCATGTGTGGCTAGGTACCGAAGTTAAATTAATCTCAGAACAAACCATAAGAAGCATACTGTTCTTAGTAGGCCAAGCGTGGTAATTAGTGCAATGCTTCTTCTTATGCCCTTCAGCTCCGTAGAAAAAACAACCAATGCCTTCTGAATCATCTGATTTCTTTTGTTGTTTCTGTTGAGGTGTTGTATCTGTAGCTTCTTTATTCTTCTTCCTTTTATTTCCCTTGTTCTTGTTTTTAGAGGTTGAGGCCAGTTGAGCACTTTCTGTCCTATCTTGCTTTAACCTTTCCTCTTCCTGAACACAGTGTGATATGAACTCATTCAGAGACCAAGTCTCTTTCTGACAATTATAGCTCACTTTAAATTAATTAAACTGTGATGGAAAAGATATAAAAACCAAATGCACTAGCAAGTCCTCAGAGAGGTCAAGCTTAACTGCTTTCAACTTTGAAGTAAGATGAGACATTTCTAAGATGTACTCCTTGATATTGCCTTTAGCTGTATACTTAATTGAAATAAGATTTGTCAATAGTGTACTAATTTCAAACTTTTCATTCTTGACAAACCTCTTTTCAATATCAGCAAGGAAATCCTTAGTTGTTACAATATTTTCAGAAATTGTGCCCCTGAATGCTTCTGGAATGGCCTTCTTCATGATCATCAAACACATGTGATTTGATTTCTCCCATCTTTCCATATCCCACTTTTGATCAGAGGTACTCTGATCTATAAGAGGTAGAGGAGAATCTTCCCTTAACGCAAGGTCGAGATCCATGACTCCGAGAACTATCAATAAGTTCTCTCGTCATGACTTGAAGTTGGAACCATTTAATAAGGGAATAGAGTTGATGTTGGCAGTAATATTAGCAGGAGTCATAGCTGAACAGAGAACAACAAACACACAAAACATGCTCACATCAATCTTCAATACCAAAAAAATACAATAATAAATTCACATAAAAGTAAACCCCATCTCAAGATACCGGACACTCTATTAATATTTTATCTTTGGACAAAACACTAACTTGTAAGTGATATCTTGGTGTAGTAATCAAACATTGACAATAAGAACATGTCAATCAATAAATCTTCCTTTGGGCCGGTTTATTGTTCACACATAAAAACCGAATAATTATCACGTGTTTATTATCACAGGTACACAGGCAATTCTGTCAAACATCAACATTCCTTTGGACCGATTAATATTCATATAAATTACATACACATGACCATTTGTATTTCAAAATAAATCAATTTCCACGAGAGAGGTCACTTTGGTGACATATTGCTTCAATTAATTTACCTTAAAATACATACACAACCATACTAATATTTGAATTTATAATTGTTCTTTAATTAATTCCTAAAACCATAGCAATTTAAACCGAATCAATAATAGCCAAATGGTTAAATCCGAATCCATTGCATGGATTAATACAATGGTATAATAGCCCAAATAAACTGAAGCATAATGATTAACCTTTAACTTAACGACATTAGTATGATTAATGACCAAAGTGGCCACGAATCTGCCGAATCCAAAAGCTTCAGAATATATATATATATATATTTTTTTTAATTCACACAGCGGCCAAAATTCATTGATGATATCATGATACCGAAACTGTTTTTACAAAATTGATGGCAAAGCATCACAAGTAGACCCCGAAACTCAATCCACCGAATTGATTTAATGATTACACAAATCAATTTAATTCTTCACAACCACTAAACGCAATAAACATCATAAACAAATCAACCGAATTTATTTTGCATAATTATAATCATATTATGCAATTCAATGATATCAATCGCAGAGGCCAAAAGCAATTTAGAATTGGAATTTATGAACATATATAATTCCATTCCCAAGTCACGCATGAATCGAAATTGAATTAGGCAGCAGCCGCCAAAATAAACTTCACGTATATGCAATGACCCAAAGCATAATCCACAGATGCCATCCATAATAAAACGACTCGAACAAAACTTTAATCACGTAACTTAATATTATCTTGAGAAGCGGAAGCGTGCCTGAATCCAATGACATTGTTAACTCTCTAGAGTCGTACGGTTAGCCTTCCAGATCAACATATTTTCTTCTGGTTTTCTATCTGAAGATGTGATGCCAGACAGAATAGAATTTCTTGAACGTGCGATCTGGGGACCATAACCGATGTATATATAGATAACGGCACGTTATGCCTAAGATTTCACTATTTCAGCCCATTATTGAAATAGAAGCCCATTAGGTCTCTACACATTAAAAGCCCACACCTATCAGATACACTAAAGCATAAATTACTGAAATCTTTTTAGATTATTTTAAGCGGGATTAACCTTATAAGACAGCCCACAAAACGTGATTATTAACACATAAGCCCAATGTTGGATTAAGGATCCAACATTTCAATTTTATTGTGAGCCTTTTTTTTTTTAACGTGTTTTTTGGTGCTCTCTCTTGTGCACTTTGTATGCTGATTAAGACATCTATTTATGCGCTTCTACTTCTTTTTTTTTTTTTTTGTTTAAAGTAATTGCATGAGATTTTCAATCACCCTCGATTCATTAATTTTGATTACTAATATTACTTGTGTTCATAAGAGAATCTTGGTCCATTTTTATGATAACAATGGAAATGTTAGAGATTGAATATGTGTAATTACACATAATTTTCAAACCTCCTTAAGTTCAATTTATGGCTTTTGTTTTTGTTTGGATTAATCTTTTCTCTTTTTAATGATACTCTATTAAGAATTAAGCGTTTGGTAACACTATATGATGTAGTACTTTTTTCCCCTCATTCTTAATAAAGCAAGTTTGGTGTGTAAATTAGTTTTGAATTTGTATTCAATTTGACGTTTTGAATTTGGTTTCTTTATTTTAACCACACTTCTATTAGGAGACTAATTATTCTACTCAAACTGATTGTATATAAAAACATTTATTTAGATTTATGATGATATGAAAATTTGCTATAATATTAACTCTTTTATTATTTATTATATGATAATAGATTTTAGGAAAAATTATTTCACTCAATTTGTTTTTAATTATTTTTAAATTGTTTTTCCCGTGCATCGCACGGGTGCATTACTAGTAAATAAATAATAGAAGGAGAAGAAATTTTCTACTATAAAGAAAGACCAAGTTTGCAGAGCGAAACAAAGAAGAAATTTTAAAATAATTATTATGGTGTTTTGGTTCTCATTATTTGCAGTGAATTAATTATAATGAGGTGAATGTGTGATAAAAATTTAATAAAAGTTTGAAATGTGTGGTTATAATTGAGTAGTTGCCAAATTATTAGTCAAATTAGTGATAGATGAAATTATAATGTGAATATAAAATGGGAATCAAACATTATAATACTATTTTCTCTTCTTTTTCTTTTTGATGATTTATTAATTACCCCTAACTAAATTAAAATCTCATTAATTAATAGAATTTACTCATTTAGTATAAGAGTCTGTTTTCAATATTTTTTGCAACCTTATTCTCGAAAATTGTCACCAGTTTAGGGCTCTAAATTTAATTGATAAGTGTGTAATTTTACCTTCACGTTATTGTTGTAAAAAGATATGTAGTATTATTTATTAACTTAACATTGAACGTAGGTATATATGTTTCAGAACTAATTTCTCAAGTAACATCGTACATCTATCTTTCCGAAAGCTCGAAGAATTTGAATTACTCGTTTAACGTTTTTATTCTTTTATATATATAGAATATATATATATATATATATATATAAAAGAAGAAGAGGAAAAAGGCTAGCATGATAATAAACATTTATTTATAACGTGACAATGTCAATATGAAAGAGTATCCAAAGTCACGTGAACTACAGATCAATAGATAACATAAGATGGACTTGTACATGTGAAATTGTACATACGATCAATTTAAAAGTTGAACGACTAGTTTGTTAAAACCTTTTAGGTAGAAATTTACCTTAAAAACTAGCTATGGGGGAGGTTACCTAAAGGGTTATAAACTGTAGAGGAAATTGGAAGAAATGTCCCTTTTTGAGGTTGGATTTGGAAAAATGGCCAAATTTCTTAGCACTTGCACCCATGGCAAAATTTGAAATTTATGGACATAAATACCCTTAAAATTTCTACAAATTTACAAAGTGATGTTTATTGTTATCTGGACTAAAATATCCTTATACAATATAATGAAATTACCAAAATGTACCAGATAACTCAAAGTCAGATCTATTGAAGAACCCTAATTCCTCAATTTTCACCATTGTCCATCGCATCCTCTTCATTGTCCTTGCATCGGCGACCCACCAAGCCACCACCGCTACTGATCTCGGCAATGCCAACTCACGTCGTTGTAGTTTCATCTTCGCCAGAAAAAAGCAGACAACAAAAGGATCATAAGGTTTGTGGTTGTCTTCTTCCTTCTTGATTATTTTGTTTAGGGAAAAAGTAATCACATGATGTCAACCATAAAAGGTGCAAGCAACAGATTCGTATTAGTGTGGACGAGTTGGCATCTGTGGTTAAGGAGGTGACTGACGGTGTGCGTACCTGGGCTAACATATTATGGAGATACCCAACTCATTCATATTGACTACTAACAAGTGAGATTGAGAGGTTATACGAATTTTCAAGGTATTAATTTAATGTATTCTCAATTTCTTAGTACATTTTTTGTTGATCTCCACATCCACATTGGAGGATTATAATATTGTTGTATCATGGATTAATTGAAACGTTGCTTAACCCAAAAAAAAAAATATATAAATAAATAAAATAAAAGACCACAAATAACCCAAAAAAGATTTGCAGCTTAGATCTATATATGATCCTAAGAGCTTGTTTGATGCTCTTTTTTTTAAAAAATTGGGAGAATTTATAATGAGAAGAGATGGAGAATGTGTATTGAGAATGTAAAAAGGTGTAAAATATGTGGTTATAATTAAATAGTATTCAAATCAAATGTCAAATCAGTGGTAAGTAAAATTATAAATTGGTAAAGAAAAGAGAAATAAAGAGCATCAAACAAGCTCTAAGTGTATTGGGTATAAAAAACTTCGAGCTATATAGTTTAGATTTGCTTAAATAGAGATGGATATGGTCACTTCTAACCTAACTTTGAATGCCCCCAACCAAATGGGATTTCAATTGGCAGTCGACTCTCTCTATACCAATACATACGTGAATATCTCTTTGTATATATAGCGAATTTTCAAGGTTTTTGTGTAACTTTCTTCAAATATTTTGTAGATATTCATGATTTTTGGGAACCTGTCATGTTGAACACAATATTTGGCATCACTATATCAGATAATTTACTCATCAAGGTATCTCAGCTTGGGGTTATGCTAATTCAACAAATTAATCAATTTTTATTTTAACTATTGAAGATTTTAAAATCAACATGGGTTGAACTCACATGTTTTTTTCTTTTTTTAACCAAAACTTTTCGTGCAATGATGAAAGCTGTTAGTGAAGATCCATATTGAGCACATGATTTAGATGCAGCTTTAGTTGTAGCATTGGATATTAATAGCCTATGTCATGTACAAGAATTTAACTTTTTACTCAATCTATGAGCTTTCGTCAATTGATTGTGTCATTGCTTAAAGTTTGCAAGTGCAGTTCTACTTTTTGTTCTGATTGCTTCTATAGCCTAGAGCTTTATTTTTTGCCCATTAGTCATTAGACATACCTATTCTTAAAATAATTGTTGATTATATTTTCATCTTTGCAAACTCTCTTCAATTAAATGGTGCCTTCATGTAAAGTAAAATGCAACAATGTCATGTTGATTAAAATGAGTAATGTGCTTCACTGTACTTGCAATTCCCAACCATTTATGTCTTCTTCTCTTGCATTGTATTCCATCTGATACATGTACCAACCATTCTTAAATTTTGTTACTTTGTTTATTTGTATTTTCTTATTAAAGTCTTATTTGAGAGTATGTTTTTCTCTTCTCTCTTACTAAAATGAAATTACATCTATAGATGGATGACAATGTGTTAATAGGCTGTTGTATGCTTTCTGTTACTAGGTGTAGGCTTGATAAATGAATACTCTACAGCATTTGGACACATTGCTTGTGAATTTCAATGATAACTGACAAAGTTCTTGGCATGTCCATTCTCATAGCTTGTCTCCTTGAAGGATTATAATCCTATGGTACACACGATGCCTCATTTAACAAGTGGAAGAAGCAAGTAATGGTAACAATTTTGGTTTTGATGTTGGTACTGAATTCGATATGGAAATGATGGCACGGGCGGTGATGGAGCCAAATCATTTATAGAAAGACTAAGTGACTGCAATAATGATGGTGGCATACTAGCAGAGTTATCTGATAAGCTTGATGATGCTTATGCAACTAATAATTTGAAAAGGGCAACAAGGTCTAAAGCAAACAGCAGTTCATGACACTACAAGTATTGCAAGCCGGCCAAAGAGAAAAGAAACCAAAAGTTCATATCAACGAACTCCTTACACAGCAAAGCATACCTGGAAAAAAGGCCAGTGAAAGATTATGTTAACTTGTTGTGGCAATAAACTGTTCCCACATCTTTTGTGCTTATACATTTTGCTATGGAATGTTATACACCTTTGAATATGTTATGTAAATTATGCATACGCTAATGATGGTAAGGGATGAATATTGCAGGTTAAACATGTTGCCCCGTTACTAGAAGAATTCCACTATGTGTAATTCTACATTTATCTTCAGTTCAGGCGTATTATTCTACTTTTATGTGATGCGTCTAAAATAGTATGCTATAAAAAATCAAATCAGTTGCTAGGAAAATTCTACAATTCTATATAACTTAAAATGTAGTATTCTATAGTTAGTGTTACCACTTAAAGTTTAAGGACATCACATGGCTTACTATAAAAATTCTACATTTAAGTAAATTCTACAATTTTATATAACTTAAATATAGAATTATACAATTACGAGTTACTTTAACCCTTTAAGTTTAAACACATTTCATCAGTTGCTGGAAAAATTCTACATATATGTATAATTTGGTATAACCTAAATCTAGATAATCTACAATTACGAGTTACTTTAAGCTTAACGACATCACTTGGGTTGCTGGAAAAATTCTACATTTGAGTAAATTCTACAATTAGTCGTAACATAAATATAGAATAATACAATAACGAGTTACTTTTATCCTTTAAGCTTAAACACATATCATCGGTTGCTGAAAAAAATTCGACATTTAACTAAATTCCACAATTTAGTATAACATAAATCTAGTATTCTATAATTACAAGTTACTTTAAAGTTAATGACACCACTTGGGTTGCTGAAAAAATTCTACATCTAAGTAAATTCTAAAATTCGTTGTAATATAAATGTAGAATAATACATTAACAAGTTACTTTAACCTTTTAAGCTTAAACACGTATTACCGGTTGTTGAAAAAATTTTACATTTAACTAAATTCTATAATTTGATATAACCTAAATATATTATTCTAAAATTAAAGGTTACTTTAAACTTAACGACATTACTTGAGTTGTTGGAAAAATTCTACATTTACGTTCATTTTATAATTCGTCATGACATAAATGTAGAATTGTACAATTACGAGCTATTTTAACCCTTTAAGCTTAAACACATCTCATCGGTTGCTGGATAAATTCCATATTTAAGTAAATTCTACAATTCGATATAACCTCAGTGTAGTATTATAGAATTACGAGTTATTTTGTCTCTTTAAGTGTAAACATCATCTCATTGGTTGCTAGAAAAATTCTACATTTAATTAAATTCTACATTTCTATATAATCTAAACATAGTATTCTACAATTACGTGTTACTTTACCACCTTAAACTTAAAGACATCACATCAGTTGCTGGAAAATTCTACATGTACGGAACAAATTTCTTGACGTTGGGTGCCAATGCAGGAAGATGAGTTTAATGATTTGCCAACTTCTTTTGTTTCCCTCCATCCATAAATGTCCATTGTGTGGTTGTTTCCCTCCAACCATGAATGTCCATTGTATAAAACAAAATACCTATTGTGCCTTTTAATTTACTCATTTCACATCTTTCAATTTGGGCCATTGATATGGGTGTACTACACAAAATCACAACCATGCAATTATTTTTGCCATTTTTGCAAGAAGGGTGTATGTGTAATTTTACCCAATAAAATTGCCGTTTTTCCAAAGTCTAAAGTATTTTGCCATTTTTCTATAATTATCCTCAAAACTAGCCTATTTCTCCAATTGTCCCTAAACTGTATAAGAAGCCTACTATTTTTCAAAGTGGGATACGAGAATCGTAACATTTAAACTACACAAGAAGCCTGTAATTTTTCAATGAAGACGTGGTGCAAATTTTGGTAACTATTATATGAAATATTTAACCTCTCTGAAACCTACTTAATTGTCATTACTCATTCTATTTTATTATAATTTGTCTAAAGATAATAGGTCAAAATAATAAAGGGTTAAACACCTAATTAATGAAAAGTAAAACAAATTTAAAAAATAAATGATGGGGTTACATGCTATTATTTTATAGTTATGGTCATTTCTTTAACTAACATGATAGCTCAATAACTTTCCAAAAAAAAAAAAATTAAAATTAACAAGCAGGTAGAGTTTATTAGCAGCCACAGCTGACAGCCACTAACTTTGATCCAAGTTGTGTGTTTACTAATAATAATGGAATTTTATGGCGGTGACATAAGGAATAATTAAATCATTAATTAATGAGAAAATGACTTCTTTTGGGACCTAAATTCATGCACCAAGTTTATGCAGTACAAATATATTTAACTCGAGTTATTAGGCCAGCGAGGTTAGTTAAGAATTTGAGTTATCAGCTTAGTTAGCTAACGTTAACAAACTATTTTTATTTCAAAAATTTTAGAAGACATGAAAATGGGACATGAATAAGTGACATTGTATATGTTGCACACTTGTATTGAATGATGAAAAAATAGTCATGTGATCATGATCACCCAATAATGTTTGCCACGTGAGAATGTCACCTAATAATGTCACTTTTACATGTCTCCCTAGAATTGCTTTTTATTAAAACAGAAATTGACTATTGAAGCTTTTACCACCCTACTTGCTCATTCTTATATCAACTAATCAATAGGGTTTGTAAAACCATTGAGCTTGATAAAATATTTTGTGTTTATCAACGAATAAAAGTCTAGAAAACATTATCAAAGAACCTCTTAAAAAGAGTTTATTCAATTATCAAAATATGATAATGTTCAAACCAAACCATAAAAATATCTATATCTGAGGAGTTTTATCATGATATTTGAACTGCTAAAATTCTAAAATATCTTTCATGTTATCTTGTCTGAAGTCAGATAAAAAATTTTTTTTCCTGAAGTCAGATAAAATAGTTTTGATTCACTAAGGCCGGACTTTGACACAGTAGAAACAATTTTTTGTCAAGTTCTCATGTCGTGTGAAAATATGACATTAGCATGGTATCAACAGTTATATTGTTCGCTGTCTATGACATATCATTTTCGACTAAATTATAGTAGTAGGATAATATACTTTATGGAAAGTGTAATGTGAACATACTGCATGACCGGAAATATGTGAACCAAATGGACCATCGAACACACACCATTCTACCAAAGGGCCTTTATTTATATCTTGTCTGCAAGATTTTTTTTTTTTTTTTAATTTTATTGATGGATTTCACATTAATTAGTAACCAAATTTCCATTTAAAGTCACATGGGCACCAATCCATCTCTCTTGGGCTCACAAATAAAAACTAGAAAATGCAAATAGTCGAAGATGATACCAAGCCATACTGGAGTACGTAATGTACCTCGTGATCTTGTTGAGGATCGGTTGCCCTACCCTAATATACAATTGGTATTTCGACCAATCACACAACATATAGATATGGTTGGAGAACCTGCATGCCCACATGTGGGTGTCAAAAACCACATGTGAGTTCTCTCATGTGGTAAGAATGACATGCAATGGCGGAGTCAGGACCCGAAAGAGGGGGGAGCCGGATCGAAAACTCAAAAAAAAAATAAATCATATAAGCCCTAATTTTTCAAAATAGTAAGCAAATTCAACTCAAGTGCATTACAAAGTTTGCAACAACTCAAAATCTAGTACATTAGGCTAAAAAAGTTAGTTGGACCTGACGATTTTTTATTTTAGCAAATTCATTAATAAGAGGAGTCTATATATATTTTGTTAAGAAGTTATCTTTCAATAAAAATTGTCAAACTATGAGCAAGAAAGTCATTTTGATGGTTATTTGATTTCTCATTTTGTGTATTTCTTACAGGCCTGAAGAAAGAGTGCAACGTAGTCTTGCCTTTCTTGCTAGGAGGTTGTGTAGCCATAACTTCTTATATAAAATCAAAGTATTTAATAAAATCCATTAGATTCAATGACTAATTATCAATTCAAAATCAATTCTAAATTACTATAAATATATTTATTCCTAATTCCCTTTTATCATTCTTCTGGATCATTATCACAAATACAAGTACAAAAACTTCAAACCAAGTTTTAAATTGTTAGAAAGTCAAGTATCCAGACATTTGATTATATTAATTAATTATCAACTTAACCAATAAATAAGTTCAAACCAATTCACACCAAGTTCACTTTACCAATAAACTTCAAACCAAGTTTTAATTGTCAGAAAGTCACAAATCCAGTCACAAATCAGTTCACAAACAAAATTTACCAATAAAAATATGAAAGACGAGTCACAACTAACTTAATGAATAATAATCCTAAATAAAATGCTAACATAGCTGATAATCTTTTTAAATTTTATATGTTGATTTTGCAAATATCATAATTACCAATCCAGTAAAGTGTAAATAAAAATAGTCTCAGCATTCAGCAATTAAATACAGAGAGTGGCACAGTACAATTACTGTCTTTTTGGTAATCAATAATCAATTAATCATCAAATATGTCCCTAATGTAGCAATGTTCACAGGACAGAGGGGACAGAGATAAGAATCTCCAAGGAGTCAAGGACATATAGAGAGACGACAGGTGCAGTCGCAAAAGCAGCAACACTCAAGAGCAAAACCACGGCAGCAATCAGAGCAATATTGGCCGCATCAGTGCATTTCTGACTATGTTTAATATATAAAATTGAACTCTATAAATATGGAGGTAAGGAGGTTAGAGGTATTTCCGTATTTGGCTATTTGCTTAGATTAGGGCAAAATCAATTTAGGGATTAGAGATAGAATAAATTACCTATTGAAGCTAAAAAATAGATGAAGAAGAAGCCCTTTGCCCACCCAACATTTGCTAGCCGCCTTGCCGTAATGTTTACTACAATGGCCGCCGCTGGAAATCGGAAGCTGGGTCTGTCGTTCGAATCGAAAAGGAAGGCTCCAAGCAGAGCAATTGCCTCTCCTTTTCTGGGATCTGTGTTTTGTTCCTTTTTGGCCTTTCTCTTATTATTATTATTTTTTTTTGTTTTGTTTCAGTCAACTTGGGCGTGCTTGAAGACCCCTGGACCGGACTTGGAGACCTGTGGGCCGCACTTAAGGATCCTTGTGCCGCCCAATAAAAAAAATTTTGTTTTTATTTCTTATGCTTGCTTGGGAGGAGACAGGCATGGGCTGGGGCCCAATATGGCCCCCTTTGCCTCCGCCAGTGACGACACGTGTCTAGAAGGTTTTATAACAAGATGTCCTTGAGGTTTTTAAAACTTTTCAATGATTATGATTCGCTTCCTCAATTTTATTTTGATAGTTTTTCTCGTGGTACATGAAACAACGTCGTGATTTTTAAAGGGTAAATTTCACATATCATTCTCAATTTTTGCACTTTGAATGAGTGCTTCTATGGAGAGGGGAGAGTACCTCCTATGTGCCACCCCCTGATTGGGGGAATCAAGGGGGCCATATGTGGCCAGCCTGATTCCCCCCAATCAAGGGGGGGGAGTGCTCTCTCTAGAAAATTTCACTTTGAATCGCTTGAGTCTCTAATCTTTTATAAATATGTACAAAAGGTCATATTGACGGATTTCGTCAATAATTCCGTTAAATCCCTTACAAAATAACATTATGTCTGCTGTTAGAAATAATAGCACTTTGCTTCCATTTTCAATAACCAAAAATTTTCTATCCTACTGCCGCTGTTTCACTCAAAACTAGAGCACGTTGTCCATGCCATCCATTTTCCACAAGTTTTTTTGCATGTCAGGGATCAGGAACCACTCATGCTCGCCCTATTTGGTGGCATGGGGATGTTACTTGAATATTTTCACCAAGCTGCTAGCTTTTATAGAAAAGGGTAGCTTCGTGCAGTGGACCCCTTTAAAAAAATAATAATAAAATGAAATAATTACTAAATCAGTTCTCGGGCCATAAGGTCTACCCCCATGTCAATCACTTTACAATATACAAGAAGTCTATCATGTAACGGTAGTTATAAAAACGATCAAATGATGACATATATATAAGCTGGTTTTTCTTTTTTAAATGTCCTAAATATATAGACTTATTTTTTAGAGTGGCTATATCAAGTCTACCATTTTTCATAATCACACCAAATTTCTAATTGCATTACACGGCCTTAGATTTTACTAATTATTGTGCGTGTTCGATCTTAACTTTTTTTTCATCACATGTTTGTTCGTGACCTAGGTTATTTATATTCAATAAAAGCTTTTATTAAAAAATTTCATTTAAGAACTAAAAATAATTATTTTCTTGTCATCATTTGAGAGTCTGCTGATTAAAAGAAATTAAAAAAAAAAGAACAAGAATTATTATTTGAAGCAAGAAATACAAATTGATAAAGTTGCAAAAATGAAAATGTAACAAAAAATTAAATGTATAGAAGTGTAAATGGAAAAACAAATAAGTAGTCAAAACACAATGTGCTTCTTTTTGTTTAGAGAAAAACAAAATATAAGTGCTGTAAACTTTTTTTTTTTTTTTAAATTGAGAAGCCTAATTTACATTTCTTTACTAATTTATCCCTATTTAGTATATATTTTCTTTTCAGAAAACCCTATTTAGTTCTCAGTTATGAGTCTATCAATTTTAAATTGTACTTATTAAATAAGGGTAGAATTAAAATACGGTTTGCAAAATGTATGCTTTCAATATTGTTTTTAATCTGTGTGAAAAGTCAAAATTTTTTGCAACCAAATTCTATTGCGAATTTTACAAGTAACATCGTAGAGATATATATAAATAGAGAAAAGAGAAATCTTATTGCACTTCAAATTTTATTTTATTTTATGAACTATCTATATATAAGTTCATAAAATAAAATGTGGTGTTCTTAAATTGATCATTTGATGTTTTTATTCTTGCTAAAGTCCGCATAGTGTGCTTTCTTGGTTCCGCCCGTATTGCTAAGTGTCATTTTCTAAAGTAGAATTTAAATTCAAGGAGCCGGTTTCAAATTTTAACATTTTTTTTTGAAGGGGATAAATTTTAACTTTTGAACATTTTTTTTGAAGGGGTTAAATTTTAACTTTTGAAATCAAATTTTTGTTAATACTTTTATAGTTCATACGACAAAGTTAATTTTTATTCTTAAACCCCACGTATATAAACTTCGCCTATCATGAGCGGCTTCAGCATAGCTATCGATGTAGGTGCCTAGAGCCTCGACCATATCGCGATTTAAAAAAAAACAATCCTGAAATTTTTAACAATTGAACCAAGAAGTTTAAGCATCTATCGGACATCAAATAATAAATAATAATTGACATTAACTTGGCAGATGAAAAATACACTAACTTGTATAATTGTATTCTTCATAATAATAACAATATCATCATCACTAGCTAGTTAAAAATCATTTACTAAAGCTGGCAATGGCATATTTGAAGTCAAATAATTATCCAATACCAATTTGATATTGGAATTGTTTCATGTAAACGTCCCCAGCACTACTTAGATTTTTTTTTCTTTTATTTTATTTCTCATCGTCAAAGTTTAAGAGCAATAGATGCCTTTTAATTTAAGAAGTTAAACATTAAAATAAGTTCTAATATACTCTTTATTTAAACATTTTAAAATAGAGAGTGAGCCACTCCCACACTCTGTAATTCAGTGGTACTTACAAATTTCTGTACTTTTCTTAAAATCAAACTAGAACTGTTAAATTATACATATATTGATAAAAATGAGAGAATGCAATGATTTCTACGAACAGCAGTCGCTGCTACTGCACATCGCAGCTGCAGCGCCTCCCCCTATTTGATTCACCATTGCTTTGATGGTGTTGGTTGAAGGATGGAGTTTGGTTGTAGCCTTGGTGTTGATGGTGTCAAGTGGTGAAGGTGATGGTGGCACCAGTGGTTTTGTTGAGATAGATGATGATGATGATGATAAAATCTAGTTAAGAATAAACAAATAAATAAATACTAAAATAGAAAATATTAAATATTCTGGTTTAAATAAATAAATTAATAATAAGAAAAAAGGGAAAAATAAAAGGTATTTTTACAATCTAAATACATATATATGCAAATAGTTTCAAATTAGAGTGTATATTTAAGAGCTCATTTTCAAAATGGGTAATTTCTCTACCTGTCTCAAAGAGTGTTCCATTATTTTGGCCCAACCCATTACATGATTTAGAAATTTGAAGCCCATGGAGCCATATGTTTTCTGGTGAAATTAATAAGGGCAAATATGTTCTTTTACCCTCTTTCTTCCTCCCTAACTCGACCCTCATGTAGACTCTCACCCATAAGCAACTTTTTTTCCCTCAAATCTAACGATGGCTATGGTTTTGAAAATCATTCGAGGTGTATGCCTCAAGGAGAATGTTGAAGGATTCGAGGTCTATTTGAATGTTACTTTCGAGATGTGTGAGCCTCTGTTGAAAGAGAAGCAGACGTTGAGGGGTGAGCTTTTTGTTTTATCTAATAGCTTGTTTGATGCTCTTTATTTGTCAAAACTTGGAGAATTTATAATGAGGAGAGATGTAGAATGTGTATTGAGAATATAAAAATGTGGAAAATTATAAATGGGTTAATAAAGAGCATCAAACAAGCTCTAAGAAATCTTCTAGTATCTCACATGTGATCCATTTAGTCCCACTGAAATATTAAAGGCTGATTCTTGGAAGTCAACTAGGGCTCTAATACCTAGATTTATATCAAAAAGCTGCCTAAAACTCAAAAGAAACCCAAAAGTGTATGCCATGCAACATAATTTTTCTGAAGAAAAGCAAATGAGAAAATTTGGTCTTGATTGGAGAACAATTCAGATTCAAACTTCTTCTCCAATTTCTATCATCTTCTTTTGCAACTTCCACGGGGACTGCATGTATGTTTTTCTTTCTATGGCTCTACCTTCCTCATCAATCTTTTCTTCATATTCTCTATGTACCTTAATGCTACTAGTTTTGTTCTACCTTTTTTCTTGCTTTCTTCAGTCGACTCCTTAGTCCTAAACTCCTGATTCCTCACCACTGTTCTGTAAATAACATGTTATTTTTTTATTTGTTTAATCTTTTTCATTTTCAATTTTGTTCTAAGTTTGTTTCTTTTATTCTCCAATCTTATAGTTCACATGACTTTGCTTTTTAAATTCCAATTCTTCATAATGCAAATAACTTTTGTATATATTTCATTGGTGATCAATTAATGTGGTTAGTTACAGTTTTCATTCTTTTAATCCTTTTGTTCATTTTGTTTTAATTTTTTTCTTTTGTTAATGTTTCTAATTTTTTAGGCTCTGGTAATCACTTCTTTTATTTAAGTTTCATTCCATTATTTATTTATTTTTTTTTGCATTATATCTAATTTTGTTTTATTGACTTTGATTGTATTTTCTATATTGTTTCAGACTTTCAGATTTCTTTATTTATTTTTTTTTTTTGATGGGCAGACTTTCAGATTTTAGTGATTACTTGTATTCTGTATCTTGATTGTTTCATACTAAAAATTCTTGCAACTATTTGTAGAATGGGAAAGAGCAATAGAAAAGATCCAGTTTGGAATTATGGGCCGGGTTGAAGTTGATGAATCAGGTGGTGAGCATAGAGGCTATATTTATATGGAAGGCAACTTCCACAAGAAAGTTGTTAAATTAGAAGTCAAAAGGATGAAGGAGCATTTAGCTTGTACACGAAAAAATGTTGCTGCATGTCCAAATGTTCCTTTAGAAATTAAAAAAGAGATGGGAGATTATATGAAAACAGGAACCATGCAAAAAGAATTAGCTCACCAGCAATTTGATGACATGGTTGATCTAGGTTCTTATTTTGGGAGGAAAAATGTTCGTTGGATGTTCGGAGATTCGTTTTTGAAAATATAATACCTTTAAATGTAGTGGAATCTCCCTCCTTTGTTAACACACGGAGGTGTATTGGTTCCTATGGCAGATGATACAAGCCCCTTTCAATTTATGATCTTCGCACTTGGATCCTAAGAGACGAAGTAGATACTACGCAACAGATAGCTGATGACATGGAACTTGACTCGGATTCCTATATTATTAGATGTTTGGTTAGATATGAGAAACAAAAGCCTCATCAATATTGTAGTTAACAACCTACATGAGAATGTATTCCTGAAATCGGTTAATCCTTATTCTGCAATTAACGATAGTGACATGCCATTTAAGTTAGTAGACGATGTTGTTAAAGAAATCGGGGAAGGAATTGTTGTTCAAATTGTGGCAGATAATCTGATGCTTACAAAGCAACATGGAGGAAGTTGATGGAGAAAAGAAAGATTTATATTGGACTTCTTGGACTTCTTGTATTGCACATTATCTTGATTTAATGCTTGAGAAACTGCAGGAGTTGCCACAACATAGGAATGCATTTGTGAAGGCAAAGAATGTTAGTAAATTTCAGTTACAATACAAGGGGTATTGACATTGATGAGAAAAATTGTAATGACGGAACTACTTCAACCAGGTGCTTCTAGATTTGCCACAACCTCCTTAACTTTGCAGAGGATTTATGAACTGAAAAACCCCATTACAATCTATGTTGGGTAACTTCAAAATGGGCTGACAAATATGATGGAAAAGAGGTAATTCATATTGAAAGATAATAATTGTCAAACCCCTCAATAAATCATGGGTTATTGTTATTTAATCCTTATGCCGGAAGCATTACAAATCACCATCTTTGTCAAAATCGAGGGGTGAGACTTGTCAATCAAATTCTCTTTTATCTTATTAGATGAGGTGGTGTTGTTTGTCATCTTGAATATATTTAACGTTGTAGTATTTATATGAAAGAACAAGACATCCGTTAAGTAAATGCCACTTTATATATAATAAAACCGAACACAAGTTTGGAAGACCTTTATATGGGAAAATGAGACTCCTAATCTTGTGTCAAAAACTTTCATTGTATTGTTACCATACAAGTCAAGTTTTATTTAGTTATATTGGTTTCCATACATATACTTGACTTACTCCTATCATTAACTATAACTTAATTAAACAAGAAACATAGGCCTATCCCTCATAATCTTGTCATGGTGCAAAAGATTGAGGGAGTAGGCACAAAATATATTAAACTCATATGAGTTTCCCAAATACATAATAAACATGGGCTCATCCTCATAATAAGCCCAAATGTCTATCTTGATCACATGCATAACTTGGCTCGCATCGTGGGACAATCTCCACTCTTCGACCTTTCTTTCAACGATCCTTCGGTGGATCATCTATAAAAGAGTAATTATATACAAAGTGAGTATAAAATACCCCGTGAGTAATACATTATTTCGGTTTACCAAAGGGTTATAAAAATCATTTCATGTTACAATCTTAAGAACATTAAGATGCACAAACCTTTTGAATACATTACAGGGTCCAAATACTAGAAATTCCTACTACCCATGGCGCCTCGTTGCCTTTCAAATACCAATATGGTAACGGCAACACAATATATTCATAACAATTTCCAGTTAGCTTTTCCGGATTTCCAATCTTTCATTAATCCATAGCAATTAGCATAGATCAAAGCATAGCAAACAATACAAAATGGATAGAGGGACTCTAGCACTTATGCAAGAAAACATTTTAACAAAACACATACCTTTGCTTGAAACTTATTTGAAACTTATGCATGCAAGTAAACCAAAGTAATGAATTACTCACTTTGTTTTCTTACATCTTTGAAGTCGAAACTTGTTAATGAGTGGCAAAAACACCTTCAATTCCTTAGTATATCTAAGCAAGATAGCCTTTAGAATGTGGGTTCTATATGTATATGAACTATACCTTGTTTGAAGGGATAAAAGAGAGCTTTTGAAAGTCTTTTGAGAGTGTTCAAAACCTTGCACAATTTATGGACGAATTTTTCCTTCTTGTTTTCTAAAGGTTTTTGAGTTCCACCAATGCAAAAGCTCCCACTTGTCCTATGGTAATGAGTTAAATTGGAGGGATAAGAATTCTTTCTTGCAACTCAAGATGCCAAGTGTGGGTTAAAGATTCAATCCATATGGGAAATGCCCATTGGATTCCAGTATATAAGATTTTTCCCCTTTATTTCTTGCTCAACCCTTTACCTATTGTACTCTATAAGTGAGTCCTTGTATTTTCGACTAATCATCCAATTGGAGGATTTATTCACCGATTACTTATAGTTGAATATCATTTATTATTCTGGAGATGTCACGATTAAAATAGAGAAATTACACGGGATGTTACAATAATTTCTAGCCTAGTGTTGCATATGTTTAAAAGACCAAAACTTCCTAAGTTAAGGTCTTAAAACTAGTTGATTCTGAGACAATGCCAGCCATGCATGGGATTTATTTATGGAGCAATGGCCACAACAAGAGAATAAAGATTGTAAAAAGTTTAGGTAATGAGGAAGCATCCTACAAGGAGAATAATAATTAATTAGGACATCATATATGAGAAATGGGAGTTTCAATTGCACTGCGACTTACATGTTACTGCATATTATTTGATTCCTCAATTTCAATATGATAAAAACTTTTCTACTCGTGTTGAGGTCAAAAGGGGTTGTATAATTGTATGTAGAGAATTATATCAAATCCAAAAGAAAGGGATCGAGGATGCAAACCTTCAGCTAGATGACTTCGTGAAGAAGAAGAATTTTTTTTTTTGGTCTTGAACTTGCAATGTCAACATGTAAATTTAAAAAAAAAAAAAAAGTCTCCAAATATGTACCATTTAACCTTATCTAGTTATGTTCTTTTTATCCTTACAGTATAGTTATACTTAATATTGAGTTGACATAAATTTAAGTTGTAATATTATTTTTTTCTACATTTTGATTTAGTTGCTTGGTGGACTCAATTTGGCGATGGGACTCCGGAGTTAACCTGCTTTGCTATTAGAGCGTTATTAAGTCTAACTTGCACATCTTCTGCATATGGACGTAACTGGAGTATGTTGAATCAAGTACATACCAAAAGAAGAAATCGTCTTACTGCATCAAGGTTGAACAGATTGGTTTGTGTTATGTATAATAAGAAGCTCAAAGATCAACATGTAAGACTAAAAACACTAAAAGAAAATGAAGATCCTTTAATCATTGAGACATTGCCATCAGATGATGAATGGGTTGTTGTTGAAGTTCAATGAGATGCAAAATGTGGTGATAACCTTTAACATTTTTTAAGGAGAAAGAATAGAATGTTTTACTCGAAAACAAGGTCAATCTAAGAGAAAGTAACCTCAAAAAAAAGAGAAAGATAACCTTTTCACAAATATGTACTTCATGATTGTCTAAAGGAAAATATTTTAATTTCTTTAGCTATAGAAAATGTTTTATTGGAATCTATTTTTTTTGGGGTTATTTTCACTCTAGGTCCCCAACCTTTCGATTTTGTGTCAAGTTTGTCTTCATTCTTTTTTTTGGCCTACTAAGTCCCCAACATTTCATTTATTATCATATTACGTCCCCAATCTTTCAATTTTCACTATTAACCCCTATTAAAATGATTATTATATTCTTGATACTTTATTTCCACTATAGGACCCCAACCCTTCAATTTCTATATAATTTTGTCCTCATTATTTTTTGAGCGTTTAGATTCCCAACATTTTATTTTTTATCGTGTTATATCCCTATTAAGACTTTCTATACTAACATTTTAGTTCTTACTATTAAAATAAGAAATCCACACACTCTAACATACTCAAACACAACCCAATGACAACAGTCAAGAATAATGATACAGAAAAAATCGATCTATAACGGTCTCGATGGATATCAAATCCGTGTCGAAAAAAATTGTCGATCTAAGTATCAACATGACGAATCAGATTTGGTTTTTTGACTATCACAGATCACGTGATGAATACAGATTGGGTAGAACTGCCCCGGAATTGAGTTTTAATTTATAAAAAAACATACCCTAGTACTTTAATTCTCTCTCTTTTTATTTTCACCTTAATTTTCCCCCAATTTGTTATTCGTCTCAATCCAATATGATTCACTAATTGTTAATCTATAAAAAATTAGAATTAGTGCATTAGGGTTTGGTTTCATTTTGTGAATTGAAAATAATTTTTTTGTAGATCCACATTGATCTATATACACTACATGATATGTGATCATGATTTGTTGCATTGACTTTTGGATCGGAAGCTTTTTTTTATGCGGACTAGGTATTAATCAAGTTTGGTATAGATTGAGTTTTTTATTATCACTACAAGCTAGGATGGTGGAGTTTTTATTTTATATTGTTCTTTATTTTTTATTTTATTTGAATAACTAAAGGTATAATTGTAATTTTATTTGGAATTAACATTCGTAATTAAAAGGTTGAGGACAAAAGTGTTATATCCCCAATAACACTTTCCATACTAATATTTTAATTCTTACTATTAATATCTATTAAAATTTTCATTATATCATTAATTATTTAAATAAAACATAAAGAACAATATAAAATAAGAAATTCACACATTCTAACCTGCTCTAACAGAACTAAATGAAAATTTTAATAGATATTAATAGTAAGAATTAAAATGTTAGTATTAAAAGTATTAATGGAGATATAACATGACAAAAAATAAAAGTTAGACTTCTACGCACTCAAAAAATAATAGGACAATTATATAGAAATTGAAAGGTTGAAGAACTATAGTGAAAATAAAGAATCAATGGTCTAATAGTCATTTTGATAGAGGTTAATGGTGAAAATTGAAAGATTGGGACGTAATGTAATGTTGAGGATGTAATACGATAATAAATGAAAGGTTGAGGACTTAGTAGGCCCAAAAAAAGAATGAGGATAAAATTGATATAAAATTAAAAGGTTGGGGACCTAGAGTGAAAATAACCCTTTTTTTATTAACTTTACAGATACAGGAAAAGGGCAAGAGACCATTACAGCTAAGGAATGAGGGAAGACGAATAGATTGAAGTTGATAGCAATATTGAAGAAGATAATCTAGAAATCAGGCTTGATGTTGATGATGACGACCTAGATGATGCTAAAGATTGTGATAATAATAGCATTGACTTCTAAATTTTAGAAATTAGAATCCTCTTGAGTAATAGACCAATGTTAATTACATTTTTTTTTTTTGAATAAGGCAGCCTTAGCACCCACTGGAAAAGAATTAAAAGCTGACTAATGACTAACCATTTGTTAAAGTTTATTTTTATCTGATTTTGAAACAATAGACCGATATTTACATCTTTTTTGACTAAGGCAACCTTAGCACCTATTGGAAAAGAACTATTGGCGGACTAATGACTAATCATTTGCTAACTTAAGTTTAGTTAGTTTATTTATTTATTCATTTACTTTGGAAAACCACTTAGATTGTTTTGGTATCTTTGGATTTTAATTTTGAGCTTTCATGATGATGCCTATATATATATATAAATATATATGCCTCAAACCCGCCTCAAGGCTTACACCCCACCTCATAGAAAAAACACCTCGATTCCTGCTTATGTTTTTCAAAACGCTGATGGTAGCTGAAGGTTTTCTCTTCCAATATAAAAAATTTCATCCAAAGATTCAATGCAGTCATTTGACTACACTTAGCCTGAATTGGCTCTGTCTTTGATAATGTGAAAACTGCTTCTTAAAAGGTCAACTTTTGTAAGTGCGATATTCGAAAACTTTATATATAACATTGGTTACTAGTTTCTATTAATTTAACTAATGTGGAATTCATTAATAAACATGTGCATGCAAGATAGAGACGAGTCTTAAAATTCATATCCTCGCTCGGATCATAATATGATCTAATTGCTTGTTGGAGTTCAATGGATTAAGATATCATATTTAAGAGACCTCCAAAAGTCTCTTTTTACTTAAGCTCTAGATTACCTTTATTTAAATTTTTATATATATAAGAGAAAATCACTCTTTATTATAATTTAGTTTAATGACTACAAGTTTCTACATTCACTCTATATATGCAACATGCCCTCCTTTTTTCCTGATCATCATTTTAAATAGAGTTTTGTTGGCCAAAATCCTCATCTTGCTTTAGCAAACTTTTGTATTAAATAATGCCATCATTTTCATGTGGAATGTGTTGTTATTAAATGATAACCTAAACATAACTAAATATAGCTAGGGACATATATTCTCAATGCTAGGGGATTCCTTTCTGATCTTCGACTAGCAAATGGTTTCGAGGATCCTATTAGCTCATAACGCAGTGCGGGTATCTCCAGAACTCACCTACGGCGGAACATGAGTGCAGCTATGTTAAAAATAAATGTGGATGCTGTTGTGAAAGATAAGACTTTTCATTTCACTGTCGAAGTTGTAGTACGGGATGATCAAGGCCAATTCATCCTAGGTTTAACCAAGCTTTTCCGGGGGGAAGATGAGCCCGTTGTGTGGAGAATGTATGGCTATATTGGTTGCTATGCAAATGCTGATTGAAGAAGGGTTTCGGTTTGAGGCTGTGGAGTCAGATTGCCAAGTTGCTATGGAAACACTACAATTTTCAATACGTAGTAGCGACAGAAATGAAGAAGACGATGTGGTTATTCAATAGATTGCTTCTCTTATGATTGAGTTTCCTATATCCCCATATATCAATTTGTTAGTAGAAAGGCAAATGTGGTTGCTCACTCTCTAGCAAGATATGGATTCGAAAATTGTGTATCATTTATTTGGGGAGAGCATCCTCTTGATTTCATTAAAGATTGTATTTTTTATGATCTAAAATGAAATGAAATCCCCTTAACCCTCACCCCCCAAAAAAAAAAAAAAAAAAAAGCAGGGACATATAAGTTATTAAATTGAACTTAACATGATTTAATGTGATGACCACTAGCTAGTAATAAATAACATTACTTGCATTGTATTTGTATTCATTGACAAAGCACCACTTCAAATTTCTTACTTTCACTCTAGTTCTTCAATTAATTGCATTTTGATCCTTGAACTTTAAGAGTGGTTCCTTTAGCTCCTAAAATTTTATTTTTATTTTCAATTATACCCTTTGATAAGTACATCTCAAGTCAAACTTTACCTCTTTGAAGTTTTGTCTCCAGTCTTTGAAATGTCGCACATTTGGTCTTTTTCTTGGTCCTTATACAAGACTATACACACAAACTTAATAAGAAAATGAAGACAAAGTCCTTATTTTTCGCCTTACGTTTTGGTAATGTTCATGGAACAAGAAACAGATCAGGTTAGGGATGAAAGTGTAAAGGAATCCAAAGGTCAGGGACCTTTGTTGCTATTTGCTGTAATACAAGTAGAAATTCAAAATGAAGTAGGTCTTGAAACGCGCGTAACAATGTCAATATCTCCATAAAATATTGAATACAAAATTAAATACAGGAACTACAAACTAGCTAACAATGATCATGCATGAGGTATCACTATTTGATGAGAAATTTGCATTTGTGACTCTCAATCTTTTAAAGAAGTACAACTAAATTGCGAACCTTTTATTTGTAGCACGAATCTCTAAAATGTGTTAAATTAAATAATTATTTTTTTTGGAAGAAAGGAAATTTATTCAATCAAAACATCAAGTTTGGTACATCATAAAGTTTAGCAAGTCTAGGTCCAAGTTTCTGTAAATTCATTCCTTTTTTAACCTAATTATTCTAAATAAAAAAATAAACTCTATTATTAATCTTGTTAAGGATTGTCACCGGAGGTCAACAATCAGGGGTTGAATTTGCACATAAAATTTGGATGTAAATCATTCTCAATCGTAAGAGAAGTTTTCTCCCTACAAGGACAAAATGAGATAAATGGCTATCTGTCTATCTTCACAATAATCTTCTTCCTCTTACACTTCCATTCTATTTTATAATTGAAATGCACCACATAATAGTATGCTAATTTGGAGTTCTTTCAACTACCTCTTTAACCAAACACCTGAGGAGGTTTATTTTCAAAAAATAAAAAAATAAAAAATTTTAGATCCACTGGCAATTTTGAAACATCAAGGACTCTGACTGCAATTTTCCCTGTTCTATTGCTCAGACTGAAACAAATAGAGCATTTTGCTATTGAAATTCTCTCTCATGGTGTGGAGGAGGGTTGGGTTGCCAGACGATGGATGTGGCACGCTACCCTAGAAGCTCATTGATTTCAAATTCCCCCCACACTCCACTTTCTCTGTATTTAATCCGACAATCTTGGATTCATAGTGAAGAATTTGTCCATACACTTCACGGTCTAATCTCATCCGTACACTGAAATAGTTGGAGAGAGTGAGATGGCGTGTGGAAACCCGTAGAATTGATATGGGGTCCAAGAGAAAATCGAATTCTGTCAAATATTCTCGTTCCCCTTCGCCAGGTAGAGCCATGTCGATCTCCGGCAAGTTACTACTTATTAATTGAGTTTTCTTGATTCCTCATAGCCTGTTTAATGTTTTTGTCTGTGTAATTTCCGGAAAAAAGGATGTTTGATAATTCCATGTGATAGTAAAGCAGTGCAATTGGAAAAAGTGTATTGGATTGATTGGGTAGTTCATTTGTTCAAGGTTCCCTTATTTATGTTTCTTTCAGTTTTGAAGTTCTTTACTTTTGCAGGACTTCATGCAAATCATCAGGAAGAGCTAGAGAATTTGACGTTGACAACCCAACCTACAAAAACGTTAAAGCTGTTCATTTTAGCCGTCACACAATATCTCAGACGATCAACAGCTTACCTATTGTCATATGGTGGATGGCATATGCTTTTGAGTGCTATTGTTGTCTTGGCTGTGGTACTTCTTGTCACTATTCATGGCCCTCATGAGAAGGTAATCGAAAAATTATTGAATTGATATGCGTTTTAGCTTGAGATTTCAAGAAAATGGTAACTTACTGCTACAAATAGGACTTAAATCATCAAATCCCATCACTTTCCGGTATGATGCCTGTTACAATTTTGCATCACCTGCATCAATGAGGACATTGTGGCGGTTTTTTGGGTGATTTTTCCTATTTATTTAAATTCAATTATCCATAATTTCATTTTAGTACTGTACAATATCTTATAATTGTTGTCTGTTGCTGATTCCACTTTCTTGCTTTATTTTGTAATGACAAGCCTGTTGCTTCTTAGAATGTTGTTGATCATGGCTGTTTGTCATCCCTATCTTGTGCAGCATGTTGAGGAAGCTCTACATTATGTACAGTTTGGACTATGGTGGGTGGCTCTTGGTGTTGCATCTTCTATTGGACTTGGTAAGCTAAATCAATTTTGGAAAATTAATTATGTGGAATTAATTATGTGGTTTTGGTTCCTAGATATGCTTTGTCATAATGATACACTAAATTTAGCCAATAAGATTTTTAAATAGGCGATGACAAAATATTCTTGTCTGACAGTGTTACAAGTAATTTTAAGTTATTTTCTATTGGAGATGCTCTAAATATCTAATCCAGTAACCAGTCTTGGGATTTTTCTGACTAAAAGAACTATACTTCTGTTTTAACACAGATTCCTTTACTGAATTCTATTGAACTTATTGTGGCATTACACGATGAACAGGATCTGGGTTGCACACATTTGTGCTCTATCTGGGACCCCATATTGCATTATTCACTATAAAAGCAATTCAATGTGGCCGAGTTGACATCAAAAGTGCTCCATATGACACCATACAATTGAAAAGAAGTCCTTCATGGCGTGGTAAGGATTGTGCAGAATTTGGGCCTCCATTGTTTTTATCATCACGTGCTACTCAGATCCCCCTTGGCAGTATATTGCCTCAGGTCCAACTAGAGGCAATTCTTTGGGGCCTGGGAACTGCACTTGGTGAACTTCCCCCCTATTTTATTTCAAGGGCAGGTATATAATTGTTTAGTTTTTCTAGTTATTTGTCTTTACGCAGAGTTATTTTATAGCCTTGAATGAAACTATTGAGATTATGGTTTCTCTTAGGATACAAGAAACATTGAAACAAGAATTTGTTGGTACTTGGTTAGCACTTACAATCATGAAAAATGCAGGGGACCACAGTAATACTCTTTGTTGTACTTGCCACACGGTAATATTTTTGGGTCCCTCTTAAGGTTTAGCTTAAGTTCCAATGTTAATAGGACTATAATAATAGTTTAGCTTTTGTTTTGGAAGAAAAGGTTTTAAATCTAAATTTCAAGCACAAATGCTGAGACCTTTTATTGGTTGTCTAGTCTCCAAGAGTTAATGTATTACTCATCTTAGTCAAGACTAGCAGTTATAAGAATATTTGTTTCTCTTGATGGGGATAAACCCATATTTTATGTGCATGCTCAGACTCTTGGATTATGCATTCAGACGATCCACTTCCTTACATGTATGTCCGCCTGGATTTGCAAGATTATGATATTCTCTGTGCATTGGTTTTACATGCAAGTTTTGATATGGTGGATAAGTGGTGTATGCACACTGAAGCGACTTAGATGCAAAACATTTATAGCGTGCCTTTATACCTGTTGTGGCATGTAAATACTGAGATTGGAACAAACTTGTATAAGCTGAAAGGTATTCTAATTATTGAATAGGTAGGTTCTAGTCTTTTTGTTTATGCTAACGAGAT
>CAVNYN010231543.1:0-25475 GCA_963692815.1 Nyctanthes arbor-tristis
TCTGATTATTCTTCATACTTAGACATGGGAGATAATAAAGAAGAGCAGGATCTGGAACAGGACGATGATCATACTGGGTTCGGAACTAAATTTCGTTCCGAGAAGACGATTGGGGGATTTTCAATGCCTCCTTTGAAGTTCAAAGCAAAGAATTCCAGCAAGAACTTTGGGGATTCCAGCCCTAATTTCAATCTCAGTGGTGGCTTTCCTATGAGATCCTCTGGGAATCAAGAGATGCTACCCCCTGGATTAAGAGGCAAGAAGTTTGCAAAACCCGACCGGAGAATGAACCCTCTGCAATTCGACGGAGAATTCAGCAATGGTGACGAAGAATATTGGGGATTCGGCGGGAGTGCGAGTCGAAGCAACCCCATGAATGGGGTAAAGCGTGTTAGGAATCCGATCGAGGAAATGGTTGAATCGATCAAACTATTGGGAGAAGGATTGGTGAAGATGGAGAAGGCGAAAATGGAAATGGCACGAGAAATGGAGACGGCGAGAATGGAAATGGAGTTGAAGCGAAACGAGATGATCCTCGAATCCCAGAGACAGATCGTCGAGGCTTTTGTGAAGGGATTATGTGAGCTCAAGAGGAACAAGAAGGCGAAAACGGCCAATGGTTCATTGGATTCCTAGTCATGGGGTTAGCTAGCAGATATGTGTTTGTGTATGCAGTACTTGATAAGACTGAGACGTGATCATTTAGTTCTGAGAGGGATCGGGAAAGACTATAGAAAGGATTTTAGCTTCTTTTATTTGGGTTTTGGTACTAAATAAACCATAAAAATGTACCATTAGCAGTATAATTAGTGAGATTTCGTTTGAGCTATTGCAAACTTGTAGTTGTTATGTTGAAAATTATATAATATAATGTGGATTATTATTATATTTCTGGCTGTGCCAATACTTTTTACCTTTCTTCAGTTAAAATTGTTGTTTATGTTCTTATTAAAAAAAAAATTTGTTGTTTTTGGGCCTGTTTTATTGGACACTAGTGATTGGGTTATGGAATGTTGCCAGTAAAAGCACAGTACAGTTAGAGACTCTTTGTAGGACAATTCTAAGGAACTATGCTTGAGTTCTTCGCGGAGCCTAGAAATTATGCTGATACGTAGGAGTGAATAAATAAATTGTCAAATTAAAAAACTGAACCAATCTGCTAAAGTGGTTTGGATTGGTTTAGGTTTAAAAATTGAAATGATTTAGTTTGGTTTTAAAAGTTCACAAACCGTTCTAAATGGTTTGGTTTAGGTTTTGACGTTTGAAAAACTGTTTAGACTAAACTGAACCGTTTTTTATATATTTTAGATTAAATGAGTGATTTTGATATTTCAACGGATAAAATTTTGGGATGAGTTTAGTATTTCTATCGAAAATTTTAGAGAGAAATTATAGCAAGTTAATTGAACATATTTTTTGGAAGATTTTAGACCAAATATCTCTTCAATAAGCAAATTTTAGCAATTTCTTATCTTAAAAATATATGTTACAAGACATTAGTATTTTAATAAAATTTAATATTCTTTTTAGCTTGAAGTTGTTATTAGCATTCAAAATACATACTAGTGTGATAAAAGATTTATATTTATAAATTTATCATATTCAAATATATTCTCATTGTGTCAATAGATACACGACACATGCTTACCGTTTCAGATGCTCTTGTTGGAAAAAACTTGAATTAGAAAAATTGGCTTTGTCAAAACATGGTTTTGCCTTCTTTTTTTTTGGTTTAAAAAAAAAAAGCAAACCGTGGTTTAAAACCGAACCAAATCGAAAAAATATGTTTGGTTTGGTTTAAAAAATGAAATGGTTTGATTTGGTTTACAATTTTTGCAAACCGTATCCAGTGGTTTGGTTTGAAATTAAATCAAAACCCGCCCAAATCGAACCGTGTTCACTCCTACTGACATGTGGTGTGTCTTAAGTGAGGTGTCAGTGTGTGATTGGAGACTGAGTTTTATAGTCGGGCCGACTCTTTGTATGCTCTTTAGTCTTTAGCCATTTCTTAAAAATTTATTTATTTAACTTTTAAATAAATATAGAGACCGAGTTTTAAAAATAGAGAGTCAATATTCACTATTTACTTTTGTAAATATGCATTTAATGAATTCAAACTTTAAAAAATATTCATGGACTCTTTTGTGACTTTCAATACTATCACCGTCTCACAAAGATAGACACATATTTCTTTATTGTTTTCTTTTTAACACATAGTTGAAATATTAGAGCACGCACATTAGTAGTGCTAAAGTAAAATGTTAGTGGAGTTGTTAGTTAACAACTCAAAAAATAACTTACATTGGTGGTGTTAAAGTAGTTGTTAAAAGTATTTAATTTAACAAATTGTTAGTGCTATTGTTAAAGTTAATAACAAACTTAACACTTTATCTGGTATTATTTCTTCTATTTTTATTTTAATTAAATTGAGATTGGTCCACCATTTGATTATTGAATTGATAATTAAATTTACACTCTTATTTAGAATCACTAATGTGACACAAATTAATAGTTAAATTTAACTTGCTTAGTTGTCCTTTAAAAATCACTAAAAACTCTACTTTTTTACTTATATAAATAGTTAATTTTAGCACTACCAATGTGATTGCTCTTAATTTTCTTATATACCATTATTTAATGTGCATTATTATTAAGGAAATATAATTAATGAAGTGAAATAATTAATACATGAAAGGGCATATTAGGTAAATATATCTAAACTTTACTTTTCAAATAACATTAAATCATTAATTGAACATTTTTTTAAAGTTATTAATTGAACATTTGTCAATATGTGTGAAGATAAGAATACGTCTATCTTTATGGGTTAGATGTAGTATTAATGAAATCTAATATAGCCATTTAAATACAAAAAATGAGGTAAAAAATTTCACTCTATGGATTCAAATAAACTCTTTGAATATAAATAGTCTCCTACCGTAGAGGTGTTAGTACTAAAGTAGGTTTTGAGTAATTTATCCAACTCAATGATATAGACTTTTTTTTTTCCACAAATATTAATAAAACTTGTTTAAAGGGTAAATTTTTATAGTCATTTTTCTCATATACTCTTAGCATTGACTAATATAGTAGTTATAGTTAGCCAAGTCAAATTAAGTTACGTTGGTAAAAGAACAAATAAATATTCCTCAATTTAAAAACAAACCTATATATTTAGGACAATCTAAAAAGAAAAACAAGCTTAAATAATTAAGAGAGGGGAAGTAACTGTTAAGTGTCATATTAAGATTTTAAATTTAATTTAACTAACTGCTATGTTTAGAGCTGTTAAATTTAAAAATTAGAATGCAACTCAACTAAAGTGGATCACATTAAATTCAATTCAATTCATTCATTAAAGCCCAGTTCGTGAAATTGTTGTTAAATTTAACAAAATAATTTTGGTGTCAAAAGAAATTTAACTATAGCTATAGTTTCTAAAAGCTGATTTGATATATCTAATATGAATGTTTTGGAATGGTACATGGTGAGGTAACGAGTGTGTCACCCATCATTATTTGTGGGTGAAAAATTTAGATACTCTAAAAGTACCCTATTATAGTACCTCAGCTTTCAAGTCAATGAAGAACTCACACGTGAATTCTTGGACTTCATTTTTTAGACTTTAAAGTCATGTGTAAGTTGTTGATTGGTCTAAAGTACCGTAATAAGATACTCTTAAAGTATAACATGTTTTCTTCACATTTGTCAGATATTGACCATTTCCGTACCGTGTTTCAAAAATGGGACTGCTTGAGAGGCAACGAGTTATGGATCGTAAAGTCAAAATGGGTGGAAAGGTTTTTAATTTAAATAGTTTAAAAATTATAAATAAATTATTTTCCAAAATTTTCCCATTTTTACTAGGTTTTTGTTTAGTTTCCGCTGTTCTCCCCGATTTTTGGGTCATTTTCCAAATATTTCATGACACTGTTTTCATGTTATGCATTGTCTTTCTACTAAAGAAAATAAAAGTGCTATTTATTATTGGGAATCATGCTATATAAAAATGTACAAGCATTCCCACAATCAATGACAAAACATACATTAGATAGATACTTTTTAAGTAACGATGCATTTATAATATACCTGGAAGGATCTTTTAATTCACCAAGCACGTCACTTTTTTTTATTAATGATTATTATATGATGTGGTTGTAAATTTTTATTGCTTTCGAAATAAAAAAAAAAAGGTTTTCATTTTTCATAGTTTAGCTATCACATCTCTTTAATCAATGAATATTATTGCATAATTGTAACGCGTGATGTTGGAGCTAGTGTGCAGGAAAAAACTCAAATTTGCATTTGCACCACCAAGGCAAGTAGTGTGAAGGATAAAAGCATATGTTTTTGATAGATTTTGGGTGGAAATGTTGCATATGTGATGGAGGAATATTTCATAAGGCCCATAATATGTTTCTTTTATTTTAAATTAAGTCAGCTCATTAGAACAGTGTTATAATTGTATATATTTTGTTATTTAACTCGTTATTTACATCATAGTAAGGGGGATTTTATTATGAAGTTATAGCATTATTAAGATGTTTCTTAATTATTCAAATTATTATTCAATATTTTGATTAATCAATAAATAGTTAAAAGTTATTATAATTTGGGTGTTTATAAGACAGATCGGAAGAGTATTTGAACCCTCTCCATTCATTAACGCTTTCGCCTGTGTCAATATGTATAGAAAATAGGTGACATATTGCTTACGAACGTTACACGTGTATGAATTTTTTTTTTAGAAAGAAGTTCTGACTCCGGCACTGTTCCCTCGTACACTAAAATGCTCTTACGTCATTTGCTGTGGCCAAATACTTTCCATTACGACTTTAGAATTATATGATCATGCGATGAAAAGCATTATTATTCTAATTATAGGAGATTATTTTTGAAGTATAGAATTAGTCCGTGGACAAACTAATTCTATTTTAAGAATTTGGTAAAATAAATAATAATATTCATAAAATATATCTCACAGTAAGACCTGCACATATATATATATATATATATATATAATACCATAAAGATCTCTACGCCGTAGAGTTGTAAGCGGCGGATTTAATTGAGTAATAACTAATCCATTGTTTTTCTAGACATTTTCAAACTTTTTAGATGATTAATATCAACCCACATCCCCTAAATAAAATAGAAAATCAACCCACAAAACCTAAAAACAATTAAATAGCTGTTGTGGGTGATGGTCCATAAACAGATAAGATCATAACCAAGTGGTCCCATTAGCACAAAGTGTTGGGGGATCAAGATTTCGATTGAGGAGAGAGAGAGAGAGACGTACATTTGGCTATGGATAATTAGCTATTCGACAAAAGAATTGATTAAACCTGCTCAAATAATTGGTTAGAAGTACTAAGTTCAGTACTTTATGAAGTACTTGACTTTTTTCTCTCAAAGAATTAAATCTAGAGTAAGTGATATGAAACCACAGAGTGAGCAGAGAATGCATTGTATATTTTCAAAATTTTCTATTTCTCTTTTTACATATATATTTTTATTTGTATTGTTGAAATAAACATAACAAAATTAAAGGTTCATGTCATGATAAATGACATGGCCAACAAACAATGGGATTCAATGAATCCATGACCCACAAACTACAAAGGAAAGAGCATGGCCAACAAGATCAATGGGATTCAATGAATCCATGACCCACAAACTACAAAGGAAAGAGCTTGAGATGCGACGGTATAACTATATTCCTTTCACGAGAGATATGAATGCAAGATCCACTATCCAAATCATCCAAGAGCAATTGAATCTCGTGAAGAAGAGAGCCAATGGGGAGAAAATCCAAGTCTCTATGAAGGCACAAGATGAAGGCAATCTAATTCAACAAAGTCAATCTCAAGACTATGTTCCTTTGCAAATTTCAGTCCCAAGAGAAGAGCCATTCCCTCTGCATCTTCAATTCGAGGGGCACCTAGAAACCGATCAGCAAACATTCCAATGACATTCCCAACATAATTCCTAGCCAAAGCACCCACAAAATAACGTTGTAAATTCATAATTCAATGCAGCATCAATATTCAATTTAAAGCAAACAGCTGGGGGTGCACTCCTCCACTCCAACGTTGTGAAAGTGTTCTATCTCCCTTTTGTTGTTTCATTAATGGAGAGAAGGATGAAGCCAAAGCAATGGTTGAAAGTGCCACTCTGGAAGGATCTTGTTTGAAACCATTGTGGAGCATATTATTCCTAGCATGCCAAAGGTTTCTAGCACCATGAAGAATCAAGCATAACATGTTATCCTCGCAAGATGAAGACAAAGCCTGAACAAGATCCTTGAGATCCCCAGCAGCAACGAAATTGTTTAATGCATTTCCAAATGTCCAAATGTTTCCACACAGCCACTGCAAAGGAGCAGTCAAAAATAGCATGTCGAGTACTCTCAAGTTGGTCACAATGGAGACAATCCCTGTTCACCTTAATGCCCCTTTGAATAAGATTCAAGTTAGCCAAATCATAAACGTATAAATGTTTTGGAAAAAAATAAATATAAAAATAAAAAATCATAAACATATACATGTCCTACCATTTCTCATAGCGGAAGGCACCTAGAAAGTCTTACGAAGAGGCAACCATTTCTCATAGTGGAAGGCACCTAGAAGTCTTATAAGAGTATATACATTGGTTGTGTTAAATTAGATTTGTCAGTGAAATTGTTAGTTAACAACTCAAAAAATTACCTACAGTGTTAAGAAAGTTGTTGAAAGAATCTTTTTTTGATTGCTTGTTAAATTTGTTGTTCACTTTAACAACAATTTTAACAACTTTGCTATAATTTAATTTTTTTCAAACATTCTTTTTTATTTATTTAATAAAGTTTGACCAGTAACTTTTCAAAACAATAGGTCCTATTTAAACTTAAGTAGATTTTTGTGATTTTATTTAGCACATCCAATCCAATATGTGACATTTTAATAATTGTTAAATTTAACTTGTATCTTGGCATTTAACAATAATTTAAAATGTATTTTTTTACTTATATAGATGTTAAATTTAATAACACTAATGTGCATGCTCTAAGGAGTTAACATAGAGCCTAGCATACATGTGAACCCTTTCAGTGGCTACTTGTCATGAGTCGGCACATACGTGATATATAAGGTAGGATACTATTTGTTGGTAAACATTCAGATAATCTTTTACAAAATGAGATAAAACCTTTTTTTGTATTGTATAATTGAAGAAAAATAATTTAAAGGTAAGACGGTAAATTTACCAAATTTTTTAAAGGATTCCCTGAACGATTAACTAAAAATAGTGGGACTTAATGTATACAAAAAGTTTTATAAAAGATCTATACACTTGGCAAGACTTGTTTTTCAACATATCACATCACTTTTTTCCTTTTATTTTTTTTTATTTGTAAATGGGGAGACGTGTTGTGGTGGGAAGATATAACTCGAACCCGGATGAAGACCCTAGTAACATATATGCTCCAGCACTAGGTTATCTCTTTAGCCGCATATCAGTACCAAGTGATGAAACGTGTACTTAGAGGCAGACCAAGACGATGAGGTCTTCCTTGTCCACTAAAGCATTAATTAATAAAAAATAATGCTATGTAGTATTAATAGTGCTTGACACCAATCTATGTGGTATCCAATATGGCATTAAATGAATAAATAAATGATCCATTTAATTCAACTTATCATTTAATGTCACCTTGACATGGTGCTAAACACTAATGGTGCTAAATAGCATTACTCATTAATAAATCCTCTACTTTTCCCAGATAATTAATTCAAGTTGGAAAAAACCGGATAACTCATAAATACAACTTATAATGGAAATAAAAATTTTGAAAAGTCATGTTGAAATGGTCCCTAATTGCCAAGAACAAACTGATTAGAATAACCAAAAAAAACAAAAATAAAAATAAATAAATAAATAAAAATAAGGAAAACGAAAAAGTCATATGTCTACCTATAAACACTTGATATATCCACCGTTGACAAAGTAGTAGCCGCGCACAAAAGTAGAAAGATGTTGAAAATAACGGGGGTGGGAATTTACAAAGGTCAACGTCAAAAGCTTTGAGCAAATTTCGACCACGTTACAAGTATTGAACTTTTCTCGACTATACTTCACGGAACCAAAAGAACTTTATTTTACTTTTCAATTCTATTCAGTACTGAATTGCGATAGTGTACTATCGGTTTCTAAGCTACGTCTTCGGCTTGTATTAGTACAATATACACAAGTATTTGGACAAGAAATCACTCCATATCCCCTTTTGCTATAGTATTTTAGTTGGCTCATGGGAACTCTCGCAACCCTCCAAGAATCACTCCCTGATAATGTAAGAATCATCTGCTCGAGATGAATTGCCTTGTGGATTAGAAGATCCATTAACAGTACTTCATATGATTCGCATTGGAACCCGACAAGTTCGATAAATTTTAAGTACTCAAGTTGAGAAGCATTACATTTCACAGTTGCATAATCCATCCATAAGTGAGGCTCATGCCAGTGCTGGTGAAACAATGGACACTCGACCGTGGTGCATTTCTCGTCCACCTGAATTTTTTTCCCCCCTATTAGAAAAAGTAGTTCCGGAACTGAAATTTTCAACAGGGATTCCAAGAAAAGGTAAAAACTTACTTCCATAGAAAGCTTCTCCAAGAAAGGTGTGATGTTCAAGAAACAAGCGAATGAATCGCGTGTTTTTGCACTTATTTTCGGGCCGATAATGTTTAATTCCTTTAGCTTATCAAACTGGAATCCTAAACTTCCAAATATCACTCCTGCAGAACATAAAAACTTCAAGAAATATAAAAATAAAAATTGAGTCAAGAAACTCGATGAGGCGTAAAATAATTAGCTAAGAAAGGCTCAAAATATGGAAATGAGAGTGTACCTCAATGAGCCAACCATTGATGGTGAGAATTTCGACGTCCTTAAGAGACGAGACAAGAGTTATAACATCCTCACAGTCGAAGTTGTTATGGCCTAAACCATCTCTCAGATTCAGAGTAAAGTCCGCCAAATGTGGAAGATCGTTAAGCCTAATAATTGGAAGAACTCCCCTATACGAAAATGATACAAGATTTGGTGCAGAGAGTGTTATGCTGATAATGTTAGGACAATCCATTATTAAGAAGTTGTTAAGACATTTGTGTGATCCGATGTCGATGTTCTGCAATCTTATGCATTTTCCGAGTTTCAAGGTCTCGAGAAATTGACACCCCGCAAAAAAAATCAGTAACAAAATTTCCAGCAAAATGGGAGAGGGACCTGAGATACAGTCTTCTGATAGAAGAAAAACTCAAACACCCCGGTTCAAGAATCAGATCAAAGTTAAATGGAAATTGCTTCTTTTGAACTGAGAAATCCAGATGAATCTCCCCATTTGATCCTTTAGCACAAATGCCAAAGAGTTGATCTTTATCATTCGATTCGTTTCCGATTGAAGACTGAAGATAGAGTCTCAATGTCTGAGGACAATCATCACAAGATTTCAAGAATGATAGAATTGATTTCTTGGTCTTCTCTCTGGATTCTGGATTTCTTGATTGAATCAATTCAAATTCTAACTTCTCTTGGAATGGATTCATTAGGCTTCTCCATGCAGTTGAAAGAATGATTTTCTGGATTGCTTCCTTGAATGGGATCATTGAAATAATCAACAGAAGAATTTCTTTTGGTAAGTTGCTGATCAAATCAGGGGCAGGGCTTTCTTCGACCATGGTTTCTTCTCCAACTTTTCGAGCACTTCGTCAAAGCTTTTCCCTCTCGGCGTACTAGTGTTTCCCTACTCGACTGGCCCTTCAAAACAAGAAATTTTGCCTTCAGTGCTTTGAGCAGAGTAAGCGTAACGAGGGAGCATAGCGTCCCGTCTTGCTTTTGGATCAAGAAATCCTATCCAAGATAGAGGACAGGTCTAAATTTTGTGAACACAGTCCACTTGTAGAGCAAGTGTTGATGATATTGACCAGGAATAAGTTAAGTCCAGAACTAATAGAAAACAATCGACTCCAATAACATTTTCAGGCTTCACACAAAAGTCCGATCTAACTCTATATAAAAACTTTACCAATGACGACTAACAATCTTTTGAAGACTCAGTGCAATTTGCTTTCTTGTTTCCGTACAAATTTTGACAAATTCAGCTCAAGCCTTTTTTAAGTGCATTGAGAGAATAATAGGGATGTAGAGAACTTGTGGGAAAAAACTCAACTTCTCTATGAGTAAAGAAAATTCAATATTCTATACAAATATGTGTATAAAGTCCCAATTTAAACAATAAATTAAGTCTTTTTCTATTCACTTGACAGTCCACAGTTACTTGAAATATCGAGTTTTGTACTCTCTGAATATTTAGAGTTTTGCTTGGAACTCTTCGTAAGAACAACTGTGTATCCAGTTGTGTATCTTCGACTTTTCAATATATTTGCCCCATATTGCCTGGATTACCTTCCGACGCCCTACTTGCCCCATCCACCATCCCTGAGTTTCCTTCGCTTCTCATTTTTTTTTCTCGGTTTATTTTTATTTAATTTTTTTAAAAAATATATCTATATATTCGTCATTTTTCACAAATGTATGAAATTTTGACTTCTAAACGACAAAATGAAAGGAAATTACAATTCAACAAAAATCAAAAGGTCAAGAAACTATTTAGTTACAGATTAACTTATTATTACCGTCACAATCAGTATTTTTTTATGGGGTGTCACAGTCAATATTGTTGTAGTCCTTTCTTTCAAGTAGTTTATTCGGGGGGAAAAATCAATTATAAGAAAGTACTCAAGCGGCTGCCACTTTGATGGATTATACATTAATTAACACCCCCAAAATCTTAATTAAAAGGATTGGCGTGTTGAGTTGTACTAAATCTTTGACAATCTAGTACAAGCGTTAGAAAATGAAATATTACTGCTTTTTTTTGTGTGTGTTGAAATTTTGATTGGATCTTACGAAATGAAAGAAAAAAATAGTGGTTGAGTGGAAGACAAAAATGGGGTGGCTAAAAAAGTATTTTGCTTGGCAATCGGTTTATAAATTTTTATGTAAAATTATTTCAATACACTATTAAAAGGCAAAACTCAAAAAGTACATTAAAAAAGCAGTAAGTTTTAACTTCTTAAAAAATAATTTAATAAAATCATACCGTGTAACAATTTATATGTGATACACGAAAGTTTTGTAAAATAAGTAAAAATAACTACCATATCTTCTGTGGCTACATACACTTTAGAAAAATGATCAACAACGTGATACGTGAAGGTTTTGTAATTATGTGATAATGAGACTTTTTAAAGTACTTGTACTTAAAAATTTATTCTTAATCAAGATTTCTAAATCATGTTTAGCACAATGGTAACTTAGTGAGTTTGAAAAATTAAAGAGTTATCTTTAAATTTAAATACTGAAACTAGATTTCCACCCGTGTGTTGCACAGTAGAGTTCTAAAGAAATTTCATACATAAAATATAAAATAATTGTACTTATCAAGCTTAATATCATTAAAAAATTTAAAAACACAACCTACATAGAATTAGTTTGCATCATAAATTTACAAGTAGCATATAATCAATTTTTTATTTTATTGACATAGTTTTAAATTATTGTTATTAGTCCATCGATATCTCGATGAACTAATAATTTTCTTATTAATTCTTATTTTTTATTTTCTTTAAAGACAATAAAACTCAATAGTATAATTCTATATTTAGTTTCACACCCATGTATTTACAGACATATTATATATGCTTTACAATCATGTGTTTTATGGACATGTTATAGTGACAAAATGAAATATAATAGAGTAGCAGAATATAGAATCATGAAATTATACAATTGAATAAATTAAAATTGAATTTCATTATGCAAATATGAGATATATCTAACCAAAATGTAGTACGTAGATAAAATCCTAAAATAAAAATATTAAATTAAATGAGTAAGAGGAAAAATATAATAATAACGAAAAATATAATAATAATATTGAAATCTCGATTGATATATTATCTACTTTCATATAATTAAAATTCATTAGGCAAATATAAGATATATCTAACTAAAATGTAACATGTAGATAGAGTCTCAAAATAAAAATATTAATTAAATAGTTAAAAGGAAAAATATAATAATTGAACCAATAATTTTTTTATTAATCTCTATTTTTTATTTCCTTTAAAGACAATAAAATCTGATAGTATTATATATTAGTTTCACACTCGTGCATTTCACAGACATAATATGCTTCACACTCGTGCGTTTCACGGACATATTTTACTGATAAAATAAAATACAATTGAGTATAAGAATATAAAATAATAAAATTACACAATCGAAAAAGTAAAATTAAAATTCATTAAACAAATATAAGATATATATAATGAATATATAATATATAGATAGAGACCCAAAATAAAAATATTAAATTAAATGATTAAAAGGAGAAGTATAATAATAAGAAAAGTAATATTGAAATCAAGATTGATATATTTTCTATTTTCATGTAATTTAAACTCATTAGGCAAATGTGAGATATATCTAATCAAAATGTAATATATAGATAGAGTTTTAAAATATAAACATTAAATTAAATGATTAAAAGGAAAAATATAATAATAAGAAAAAATATAATAAATGAACCAATAATTTTCTTATTAATTCTTATTTTTTATTTCCTTTAAATGCAAGAAAGCCTGATAGTATAATCTATAGTAGTTTCGCACTCGTACATTTACGGACTACTACATTTAACACTTGTGTATTTCATGGACATATTATGTTGAGAAAGTAAAATATAATATATTAGCAGAACAAAAAATATGAAATTATACAATCGGACATAATAAAATTGATTAAAATGTAATGTGTAGATAGAGTTATGAAATAAAAATATTAAATTAATATATAGATAGAGTCCTAAAATAAAATATTACATGAAATATGCAGATAGAGTTCTAAAATAAAAATATTAAATTAATATGTAGATAGAGCCTCAAAATAAAAATATTAAATTAATTAGTTAAAAAGAAAAATATAACAATAAGAAAAATTATAATAAATGAATTAATAATTTTTTTATTAATTCTTATTTTTTATTTCCTTTAAAGGCAATAGAACCCGATAGTATAATATATATTAGTTTCATACCCGTACATTTACAAACTATTATGTTTAACACTCGTGCATTTCATGAACATATTATACTAGAAATCAAAATATAATATATTAGGAGAACATAAAATCATGAAATTATACAATCGGAGTTAGTAAAATTGATTAAAATGTAATATATAGATAGAGTTTTGAAATAAAAATATTAAATTATTATATAGAAAGAATCCCAAAATAAAAATATTAAATGTAATATGTAGATAGAGTTTTGAAATAAAAATATTAAATTAATATGTAGATAGAGTTCTAAAATAAAAATAAATTGATTAAAAGAAAAAGTATGACAATAAAGAAAAGTATAATAATAATAGAATAACGACATCATCAATTGATTTTTTAAAGGGGCCAGACAATGAGCGGGAAAATCATTTTTAATTGAGCTCACAGTCAAATTGAGCCCGATAAACTGTTTATTAATATATATATATATATATATATAGATTTTCTATCTCCTCCCACACAACTTTTATATTTGTAGGCAAATGGTTATTGCGTTTCACAATTGAAATGAATATTGGTTGAAGTCTGAATTCATTATATACAGTTATACAAAATCAAAGTTGAGAGAATTAGAACCCACTTTCTAAATTTAAAAGCTAAAATAAATAGTTTCCTCGACCCAATTTTTAAGAAATGAGAATTAAAGTATGCGTTTGATACAAAAAGATGGAAAAGAAAATATTTTCTAACTTCCATGAAAAAATATTTTTTTACCTAAGGGAAATGTGAGAATTGATTCCTAGGGAAAATAGAAAAAACTATACTTAATATGATTGTACCATGGAATTTAAATTTCATTTCCACTTGTGAATTAAACACGCAAAAATTGGAATTCACATGGAAATTTGAGTACAACATTATACTTTGATGAGCTTTACGGGAGAAAATTCTGACACTCTTAAAAGTACTATACTCCAAGCTGAACGGTCAATCAAGAATCTATATGTGAGTTTGAAGGGTTTCAATTTGTTGTAAAAACAAAACTCTAAATCTCACACATTACTAGTAATTGTATAGTAGTGGGTACTCATGCAATATCAGATTTTTTCCCCGTCTCGATGTTTAAAGATATTTTGCTTATAAGTTGGGGACAAAGTAGGTGATTCTCATTAAAGAACCATTAATTTTGTAAGTTGTTTCATGGTAATTATATCAGTTCCGTGCATCACCTAAACTGGTAGCCTATTTTCTTTCATGACAAAGAAAGCCGCTGATTCGTGGTTATTATAAGACTGGTGTTCTAGAAAGAAAAATTCTAGGGCTCCAAGACTGACCATGGTGCTTCAAATAAGTAGAAAGATAACAAGTAGATACAGAGATCCATTTTAGTATAGTAGTGTTTAAACACCAAACGTCTGTGCTATAATAATATATCAACTATTGGTGTGAATACATCACCACTCTCACAAATCATATTAGTGACAGATATTATACTACATCATTTATCTGATATTGTAATTGTGCTAGATGTTTATTGTTATTGGAGCCTTTGTTCACAATTATCTTATTTTCATTTGTCACTAATATATTGAATGTTAAGTACCCTTCCCTCAAACACTAGTAAAATGTAATTGATGGTCCAACTTTCTCGAGTTATCATTAAAGATATAGCAAGTTTATGGCATTTTCCATGTCTAATGTGCATTGTCCACCCTTCAAACGTGTTAGAAAATTTTCATTCAAAGATAAAGATCAAATGTTTTGGATGTACAAATTTTATTTTACAAAATTCAAATGGTTAGAACCCTAAAAAACGATAATAAAAAATTTCAAAATTGAATATAGTTCCAAAATTTTAAGAGCTCGTTCTTTTGATCTCTATGTAAAGTAACAATTTATTTAAATCAATACAAATCACATATTCTCTAAAAAAAAATTAAAATTTTTACACTTTTCAATAATCTTTCTTTATATTTTCACTACACATTCTCGTATCGAATAGTGTTCAAAAACCTCCAGGAGGTTTTATTACAAAATTTCTCATCTCATGTGACTTACATAGATGCATACTATATATATTTAAAATACACTACCATGTATCAATACAGGTTATATGAGAGGTTTTTGAACATTTTCATTATCTTATAAACCTAATCTCTTTTACCTACGTTATTATTTGTGAAACTTCCCGGGGAACAAATAGGCTGTTCCAGTAAACTGTATCAAAGAGGCCCACTGGTAATTGGGCCTAATTGATGAGCCTAGATCCGAGTGACTACGAGGGCATCCGGATATGAATCGGATCTGGATCCTATCTCGAGGTCATTTGACACTTCCCGCCCGACCCGTCACTATTACCTCCTATGACTCTCTAAACCTCCACCATCATCATCTCCGGAGAACCCTAATTATCATTAGGGTTTTACCCTTACCGACTCTTTTCAGTTTCGAATTTCTCTCTAAAAGCCCTAATTATGTCAACTCTGAACCTTACGGCGGGTAAAACCGCCTGCGCCATCCGCATGCCGTTGATTCCTTCAGTGAATCCTCGATGTCCATTTTTCTCTAGACCCATTTCCTACGGAAACTCGCCTCCGGTTCTGCCGCTTTTGTCTTTCACTTCGATTAAAGCCGCCTCCTCATCTCCTTCACGCGCATTTGGGATCCCAAAACCTAAAAACTCTAATAAACCCTCTGAATCGTTCCATTTTTTGGTTTACTCGGGGGATGCTCTTTCCCGAAGTTCGTTTTGGTCCCTTTTGTCTCCAATGAAGACGGGGCTTGTTACCACTGTTACTGCTGCTGTTCTCTTCTTTTCGGGTTTTTGTTTTCGTCTGAAACCCTCAATTGCTTTGGCTGTTTCGCGGCCAACCACTGTTGAAACCGCTGCCAAGGAGGCGGTTACGGTTGAAGAAAGGGAGAAATCCCTTGAGGATGAATTGAGTTCTAATCCTCGTGATGTTAGGGCACTTAAGAATTTAATGGAGATCAAAATAAAGGACAAGAAGATTCATGAAGCAATTGGTATTCTTGATAGGCTGATAGAGCTTGAGCGAGAGGAACAGGAGTGGCCATTGTTGAAAGCCCATTTGTATGCTTATAATGGAGATATTGAATTGGCCAGAAATGGTTTTGACGAAATATTGAAAAATGATCCTTTCCGTGTGGAGGCATATCATGGTCTGGTGACAGTAGCTTCACAGGAGGATTCTAGTGAGGAATTGGATAAAATTGAAAATAAGGTCCAGGAAGCCCTGAAATTGTGTAAGAAGGAGAATAAGAATGATGAGTTGAGGGATTTCAAGCTTTTGCTTGCACAAATCAGGGTGATTGAGGGGAAATATGACGAGGCATTAGAAGTGTATGAGGAGTTGGTGAAGGAAGAGCCCAGGGATTTTAGACCCTATCTTTGTCAGGGCATAATCTATACCTTATTGAGGAAAAATGTGGAGGCAGAGAAGAGTTTTGAGAAGTATAGGAGATTGGTTCCTAAGGAGCATCCTTATGCAAGATATTTTGATGATAACATGCTTGCAACCAAAATTTTTGCACAGAAAGTGGAGAACGAGAGAGCAGCAGCGAAAAGTTGAGGAAATGAAAGATTGCTTTCTGTAGTGGAATGGTGAATAACGTGCCATTAGTGAGTATCATTTAGTGATGTTTCATGTTAAACTCTTCCCCCATATGTTAATTTTTTCCCCTTCTGGGTTTCATCTTTGGTATTATTTTGGGTTGTGCATTGTCACTTGATGTTTGTTAATTAGGTTTCTGAGGAACAAATCAATGGTAAAATGTTTAGTGGTTAAGAGGAATGATACAGGACTCTTTATTTTCAGAAGAGATTATTCATGAATAGCAGATAATGCGATTTTATAATTGATTTCTACTATTTGTAAGTGTCTCTAGTGATGTTTATGGTGATCAGTGATGTAAATTGTATGTGGTGCAACGTGGTTTGATTTGCTTATATCTTCTGTTGGCAAAATTGATTTTACTTTATTTTTATTATTATTACTATTATTATTATTTATTATTTTTTTTTTTTGGGGGGGGGGGTGGGGTGTTGTTAATGGTAAGATAGAAAAAAGTATAGGGGAAAAAAATTTCATACAATATTCCCATTTAAGATATCAGTCAATCTACATCTTCTCTTTCCGGCTTTCGCTCATGTTTCCATTCAGCTTTACATATTACACGGAAAGAACGAATTGGGACCATAGCCGGACAACATTCTGACAGGATCCTGAATGTGATTATTGATTTATGGATGAACAGTAGGAACAGAGATCAATTTTGGCTGTTCCCTTAGGTTTTAATTTGTCAAAACTGTATTGCTATTGTATGAGTTGTGCAGAATTATATTGCTGAAGCAAATTGATCTATGTGACTGCTTATGCAAGTCCCTGAGAAGGAATGAAATAGATTTCGAAGAACCTGGCTCAGAGGTTGCTTCTCTTCAATACTATCCAAAGACAAAAGTCCCCGCCAAGCTAGAGACTTCCTGTCCACATTTGTTCTGTAATTGATGCTCACTTTGCGGTCTTCTCTAGATTCCCTTAAATCCTGTTGAACTAACAATTAAAGAAGTGTCTGATTATCATTGTAAATTATCAAGATTCTAATTTTGTAAAATCAATGGTGGAGATTTCTTGGGTCCTTTGATATATGGAGTTAAAATGGAGGAGGAGTAGTAGTAGTTAAAGTGACACCACTAAATTGAATCCAAGAACTGATATTTTGCATTCTAGTTGTTGACCATATTCATATGCCAGTCTTATTGGAGCCTGTCATATTCTTACTGTTTCTGTGAGTCATTGATATGACAAAAGCATAAAGGTGGCAATGCCTTCTCTTCTCTGCTTATTGATTGTAACCACTGAACCTGTAGAAGTAGAACAAAGGCATATAAGAGAAGAAATTCTCAAGTTTCCCAGACCTCAGAAGTCAGAATATCACTGTTCAGACATGACAGTGGCTTGTTTCCTGGTTTTTTATGACAAAAGATTTAATGCTTATTCTATTGAGATGGCACAGAAAGTAGCAACATTATCCCCAACCCCTAGGTATTAACTTCTGAGAGAATTTGGTCTTTTTATGATTTTATTTTATGTCAGGACATATTGCGTTCAGATCATTTAGTTTATTCCACTGGTCTTTTCTCGCTATGTGATGATATTAAGATTGCCAGCAATGTTTTGTCCAAGAAAAATTAAAGCAAGGAAGTGGTGAAATGAATGAAAGATTATGAAGTACATTGAAGAGAGTTTTGGGGGAGATTCTCCACCTTTACAGTTTAAGGAAGGAGGCGATTAAAAGTAAAACATGTAAGGGAGGGAAAAGTTGATTTCATTTTCCATGGATTGTAACCATATTTCTAACTCATTCTTTTGTTAATTCATGCTTTCTTATACATTGTAATTCAATATTACAGTGTTTCAGTACTTTTAAACTTGTGGATTACAGAAATGAGTGATGACTCGAACCTATGGTCTTATCAAATCATGAAATATGTTATGTTACCATTGTTGCCTGTAATTCTGTGGTCAAGTGTGTTAATATTGGACCCTTATATCTATTTCATTCTCTGATGCTTGCGGATGCTGTTGGTCTGTTATGATCTCTTACATGTACACTATACTTACAATCTCTATGGTAATAGTTTGTGCTTCAAAATCTGGTCTTCAGGGGTTGGGGTGCTTCTATATGTCTCATGGTTGATGTACACTGTTATTCTCTAGATATGGTTACCTTAAAAATGTGTTACACCTTGTATAAGGATTAGATGTTTGCGTATCACCAGTGATGGTCAATGCCAACTTCAGGCGACATCGGACTTCCAGAACTGGTAATGGCTGTGATGAATCGTATGGCCTTTTGATGTTCTTTGGCATTGCTTTCTTCCGAGTTGCAAATGCTATGGAATCCGTTCCTTGCTTGCCAGGATCCAAGTTCATGGTATGGAGTTCAATGTGTAAGTTCTTCCAACTCCAATTCTCCAATAACTCCATCTTCACCAGGTATCTGGAGCCTTATATTGTATGTAGTTTATCGTGTATATGATGGTTGCAATTGTATAAAAGACATTCATGGTATGAACTTTGATGTGAAGTTCCCTCCTCTCAAACACGGTGTAAACCTTGTATATGAAGCCTTGTAGTTTACGCGACGGTTGCATATAATTTTGAGCATAGGGCCAATATTTTTGTTGTACATAGTATTGGGCTTTTTGACATCCATATATTGTTGGTTTTGTAGGGGAAAACATGTTTGACATTCATATGTTGATGGTTTTGTTCGGAATCTCACTCTTTTTGAAATCCTATGAAATGTGGGTTTAGGCCTCTCTGCTTCTGAAATGTGGTGTTTCCTACGGAAATCCTAAGGAAAACGGATACCAGTGTTTATTATATCATATGATACCGATCTGGGTCCATATAAAAATTGTTTTAATGCTGTATTGATTGTCACTTAGGCGGTGAAACAATTCCAGTACTCTAAGAATACTGTGGATTCAGTATTTCAGCCACTAATTTTTAACATGTGTAATTTTCATGGAGTCAGCAGAGGTTTGGAGGGGTTAAGGTGGGGTCAATAAAATTACACATGTTAAAAAATTAGTAGCTAGAGTATTGAGTTTATAGTATTCTTAGAGTACAGGATATTTTTCACTTAAAACTTTGTTAAGCGCCACTTTAACATATTATTTTTCAATATATTGTGCTGATTCTCCTTGGAACAAATCCCCGTTGAGGCTCCATAGGGATGCGCTTTTACTTAAACTTTGTTAAGCGTCACTTTAACATTATTTTTCAATATATTGTGCTGATTCTCCTTGGAACAAATCCCGTTGAGGCTCCATAGGGATGCGCTCTTGTTTTGTCCATTATTGACCATTTCTTGGGCTGTGTAAGACTTGATTTAGCTTGTGTTTGAAGCTCTTTTTGTGCATTTTATGGTGTAGAATTTATAAAGAGAATGTGTATTGAGAATGTAAAAATGTGTGAAATGTGTAGTTGTAATTAAATAGTTATCAAATTAAATGTCAAATCAGTTATAGGTAAAATTATAAATTAGAAAAAAAGAGAGCAAATAAAGAGCTTCAAAGTTCAAACACATGCGTACTTAATTGAATCTCTCGTTCTTGATTAATTGTTGATGACCAGTTAGAGCAAGTGCTAGATGAGATAAGAGTGGCATTTTCTTACCGTTTTCATTGATTGTTACGTCTATTAAAAGATTTTGAGTATTCTACGCTATCACCGTGTTTGGGGAGATTTTTCATTACCATAAAAGCTAGCGCAGGGATTAGGAATGGCAATGGGACAGGTATTACCCGATACCCGCGAGTACCCGCCCCATTAAGTCTCGAGGCATGTACGGGGCGAAATTTTTTGCCCTGAAGTCTTATCGGGGCGGAAACGAGTTGGCCGCCCCGACCCGCCCTGCTCCAATACCAGATCTCTTTTTTTTTTTTTTTGAAAAAAATATTTTATTTTTTGTGAAGTTTCGAATCCAGATGCCAAAGATGAAACTAACATGATACTTAGGATGTCTTTCATGTAATTTTAATTCTATTTTTTTCCTCATTTTTTTAGTTATTTCTTAACGGGGCGGGTAACGGGTATTTTTTTGTACCCCTCCTGAATCTCCCCCGTCCCGTACTCGATTCAATCAGGTACGGGGTAAGAGATTCCTTAACAGGGCGGGGACATGGAAGACATACCCGCCTTATAGGCATTCCTAGCAGGGATAGAAAAGATGATGCCTTTTAAATGACAAACTCTTAAAGAGTTGATGTAGATTTGTGCTGCCTACTTTATTCGGTTAAAACCTATATGGTAAAAAGTACATTTAAGTGTACAGGTAGACGCGTCTAAATTCAAAGATTGTGCTCTATAAGTTGTGTTGTATACATATATAATTTATCACATATTAAAATATGAATTGTTATGGATTTATAGGTGGCCGCATGGTACGTCCATTCGGCCGCATGGGCTTCAATGTGCGGTCACACTCGGTCCCACGGTGTGGCCGCACGGGTATGTGCTGTTGCACAGACTTAGTTGTGCGGCCACACCGTGAGGCTTGAGGCCCATGCTGCCGCATGGTAGGCCGCATGCCAGATCTGTCTTAGAAAATCTAATAGATTTACAATGTTGTTTTAATGTTTTTCACTTCATTCATACTTTATGCTTTGTTAAAAAAACTATTAAAAACGTGATTTGTGTGAATAGAACTTACTTTTCTTTTTGGGTTTTGTTTTTTAAAGATAGGCGACACAGATAATAAATGATATTTTTTTTAGTAAGATAATAAATTTTGATATAGTTGAAATATTAAATTTTATTTGTATTTTTTCATATATACTCTTATATTTTATTAAGGGCGTGTTTGATACGAAAAGATTGAAAAAAAAAATATTTTCCAAGTTTTATTAGAAACATTTTACCTAGGGGGTGAGAGAAAATGAGGAAAACTATGTTTAAAAAGATTGTACCATAGAATTTTGATTTTATTCCTATTTGTCAGTCAAATGCTCCAAGATGGTAACTTTTTTCGGAGTTCGACATTTTCCATGGAAAATATTTCCAATCAAATAAGCTCTAATTATTTGAAGTTAGTGTGGAGTAATAAGAAATATATTAATTATTAGGGGCACATTTGATATTGAAAAATTAAAGAAATATTCAATACGATGACATTTGATTGAAAGTCGGGCTCTAATTTTGGAGGCCAATCTGTTTCTTTCGAAAACATCTTGAGGGACGGTTGGTCGTGGTGAAGTCGGATTTCAGGCTGATTTTTGGGTAAGAGGGCTACGATTTTCAACGATCCTATATGGGTAGGCATCGCATCAAGTATGCCCCAATGGGACCTTTTATTACAAAAGGAATCTGCTGAGGAATCTGTTAGCCTTTGTCAATTAGCTTTAAAGAATCCTCTAGCTTTGCTTTTCTTGTATTATTACTGCTGCTGTTTTTGTATAAAAGAGGGCAGACGATGAAAATCAAAGATGCATGTATTTATTGTATTATTGTATATTTCGGTTATTCATCTTGTCAATTTCATGAGAAAAATTTCATCATTTGCTTTTCTTCTACCTAGAACAGGTTTCATACATTGTTAATTACTTGTTATATTCTGTTGCGATGTTGTAATATATAATCGTTGTGAAGTTTTTTCCAAGTGTAGTAATCGTAGGTGTCGTGCTTGCTTAATCCGACTAAGAAGAAGTATGCTCCGTTTTGTTTGTTTTCACTGGTAACCATGGGCGTATTTTTTCTATCTATGACATCGTTTCATGATTTCGTTGTTTTGAAAAGTGAACAATTGTAGTTGGTCAGCATATGTAAATTGTTGATTTTAAAAGAATTTGTCAAATATAATGATGTCATGTGATGAAAATATTCTATTGTTTGAATTGTGTTACATTGATTGAATGGTTAAATTTTCAGACAAAAATTCAAGTTCAAATCACACTTATCTCTTTCCTAATTATTAAATGATATATATGTTTAGAGAATATTAAATGATATATTTAATTATCTACTAATTCTAAGTGTCTCCGAACAAACACTTTTTTTTTTTTTAAATATTGCAAGGGAAATGTCATGCAGAATTAAAACCCTAGACCTAAAGTGTGAGAAACTCACTTAAATACCACTAAATCATTTGGATCTTGGCAACAAACAAAATATGTTACTAGTAGACTATATGTGGATATTATTAGTCCAAATAAAGTCCAAAAATATGTCAACTTTGCTTTTTGAGACATTAATATCATTCCCGGAAATGCGATTTTCAAAGTTAATTTTTACTACCACGTTTTACTCTTTTAGGAAAGAGAGTTTTGACTAAGGAAAAAAAGATTTATTAGACACAATGAATATATGAGCAATCATATGTCACAAACAATAATCTAACTTCATCTACAAGCCAGTTAAAAAGGTAGACAATAATCAGCTATTAAAAATTTGATTCCACAATATAAATTAATAATGCTTGTTTGGGATAAATTATACATCAAAACTTGATAAAAAAAAGTGACGAAATTTTGTAATACTCACTAAATGTGTGGACTGTGGATAATAATTTGTAAATAATAACTGCAAATAACTAACTATAAGTTTCACAAAAATGTATGGTTAAAATTGTCTAGAATGAATATAGTTGTAAATATTCTATAATTCACTGCAAATCAAATGGTTACAAGGAGACTAGCCATCAAATTAACTGTTCATTTGGGGTTGATTTTATTTATTATTTCTATTATTATATCTTGAATGCTAAGGGAATAGTTAGGGCTTGAATTTTTTCCCCTTCAGTTGGTATTATTGTACATTTAGTTTGCATAAAAGAATTAGAGGGGGTAATAATAATTTCCTAATACTAGTAGCTGGTTTCTTATGGAACAATAACGTGAGGACACGTGACAGTAAGGAAATTAAATCTTGATTTCTTACTATACCACATCATATGACTGGTATCATAAAGAATCGGTTGTTGGTATTAAAAATTTTCACGTTACGAAGTATTTGAACATTGTTTAACCATGGGAATCTACTTATAATTAGAGGTAAGCGTATAAATGATCTAACATCAGACGTCTAGTAATGTAATAGTATCAAACAGTAATGTGGAATAATATCAATCATTAATGTAAACACATCATCACCCACACAAATCACATCAGTGACTGATATTATATTACATTATCTGTCTGGTGCTATAACTGTATCAGACATATGGTACTAAATCATTTCTAGAGGTAAGTGAGGCATTTTCCACCTTAATTAATTTAATTTGATTAATTAAAGCCATTCGAAAGCAATCTCAGTGGACTTGGACCAAGAACTTACTTTAATTCGGACAATTAGCTTTAAGCCTTTCCTTTTAATGATGGCATTTTAATCAAAATTATTGAGTTAAATAGAGACCCCCTCCCCCTTTCTCATCCAAAAGTAAAGAGTATCCTAATTGTCTAATCTCGGGCCATTATTATTATTCTGTTAAATATTATTATGTTAAATATTATTATATAATAATAATGGAGTAATAATAATAATAATAAAACATTTTAGGATTTATGAGGTAGTTTTCATCCTTCGACACTTTGTTATCCATATCACTATTATATGTTGATCCACTTTGGAGGGTTGATCGATGAGCTTGGATGTTAAATAATTTCTGACAGGTCGCTCATAACTGGCATGCCCAGAATAACCTATCAACAAAATAACCTATCAAGTCAATTTTGATTGCTATTTTGTGAATTATAATTAGAGGGACACCCTTTAAAGATATTAAGGAATGCGCGTGACAATAGATTGAACTTTGAAAATTTGGCTATAATTTTATAAAAATGATCTCCTGTCAGAATCACATGTGAATTTTCAATGATTTCCTGTCACATAAGTGTTTGGTGGCATAAATTCCACTAGACATCTGATAGGAGATTGGGGCTATACAATTTTATGACGACATAAATATTCATGCATGGGATTGAACATTGTATTACCTAAGCAAAAAGATCAGACTCCGATTTTGAAGTCCGATCTCTAATAATACGGCACCATCTCACCTGTGTCAAGTGAGGTGGTGCCCTATAATTAGATATCGGGCTCTAAAATCAGAGCCTGATCTGTTTTCCTCGGAGAACTGTTAACAACATGGGACACAACTTGAAATTTTTAGGCCTTTTAGAGGCAGCCCCTATACTTGGAAGTATTTGTCTTCTTATGATAATGATGCACAATATTTCCAAATTTGAAAACTTGAAAGTGACACATTTCTTTAAGAATAATGCTATTTATCTAGATTGGAGACCGATCTCTAATTTACTTGACATTTTCTTACTAGATATTGTAATGCCCCAAGACTTAAAAGCAATATTTTATATAATTTTTGTGATGTTACGTGACATGGCAATATTATTATAGAATTACAAATATTGAGTTTAGAATTCTAGAAATCGCTACGAGATTGTGGTCTTTTATATAAGCTCCTGGGATTTTTCTATATCATATATAAAGTATTTGGGCACTCATAAGAATTTACTTAAGTTAAGTTATTAAGAAAAATAAATAAGACAGTATAAGGATTAAACATTAATTAAATAATTACAGAACAAACTCTTAGAAATTTTATAAATAGGAGTTAGAGGTAACAAATTAAAAGAGAGAAAAAAATGGGGAAAACAAGAAAACCTGTCTTTTTTATTAGGGGAGGGCCGCCACCCCTTATTTGGGAAAACAAGAAAACCTCTCTTTTTTATTAGGGGAGGGCCGCCACGGAGGGCCAGCCACTCTCAAAACTCCCAGGATGAAAGAAGGGGGCTGGCCAAACCCCCATTTATTTAAAAGGAAGGCTAGCGC
>CAVNYN010231552.1:0-10059 GCA_963692815.1 Nyctanthes arbor-tristis
CTCTCCAGCAACCAAACTGTCCGCAGCTATACATTTATAGCTCTGCTGACAAAGTGATACCGGCAGGGTCCGTCGAGTCCTTCATAGAGAAGCAACGGAGGAGCGGACGAGAGGTCAGAGCTTGCAACTTCATTTCAACTCCCCACGTTGATCATTTCCGAAACGACCCCAAATTATACTCGTCACAGCTTACCAATTTTTTGGAAGATTATGTGCTCACAAGTTGCCGACATTCTTCCTAAACAGCACAATGCTAACTTATTCATGATTTTTTATTTCTTTTTCTTTTTGTTACACATTTCATCACTTAATAATTCACATACAGATAGGTATTTAGTGGTTTGGAGGGTTATTTGCCCCTCCAAAAGCTTCTTAACTCAATTCTTTTTGGGGTGTAAGGTAGTCCCTAGACAGTATACTGTATACCTAATTAGGTAACTGTACCAGATCGGAATGTGTGCAAGTTTCTTTGGTTCAGTAAATCGATGGGCCCTGTCAAAATAGACTGGGAAATATTGATTTGATATATCTTTGATGGATATATACTATAGCACAAGTGGCTAGTCTTTTATGATGCTAGTCGCTGATACGGACACCAGCCGTCGAAGCCTGATAACGAATTAAGTCTGTTCTAGTGCCATACATATACCATCATACGATGTTATATGATCATTTGATATGTATCAAACCACGTCACATGACTGTATAGCAATATATGTATGACACACACTCACCAATGAGGGATGTTTAATTTTTTTTTATTGGTTGTTTTAAAAATAATAATAAGACTACTCGTAGGCGTCATAAGAAGGTAGCCACTGGCACTAGAACGGTACTCTAGCTAGCTTTACTTTGTCACGAGGATGGTCTGCAACTAAATTGAACCAAATGAGCCTAGTTGTTTCATTTTCGCTATTATTTTTTTATTATAATTTCACTTACTACCAACTTGACAATTACTCAATCATAATTATGTAAGTATTTTAAGTATCCATTAATTTTTCACTGATTTTCACATCATTATAAGCTCTTAAAATTAGAATTTGAATCAAACACCACTATAATATGAGCAAACTCGAACAAACGTTGTAGTGTAAAATAAGTTATGCTAGTGGCTAGAGCATCAATATGCATTTCTCCGAAAGAATTTAATCAGTTAAGACACCCACTTGTATTTGCACTAGTGACACATGCCGTCAATTTCGTGTGGAATATATATTCATAAAATTAGAGGATGCTACAAAGCAATCAAACAACACATAAAATGACTTGAAATTTCTTGTGAAAGTTGAATGTCTCCTATAATAGATTATAAGACACTATTAAGCAATTACACATTATCTCAATGAATTAGCTTTACATACAAAATGTCTTTCTATCCCATCCCCACCCCCGCCCAAAAAAAAAAAAAAAAATGAATTTTCCAAGGTATGTCATATATGAACGTGGCATTTAAAATCTATGAGAGACAAAATTATAGATTTTAAATGCCCGAGCTTTCAAATCATGGCTGTCGATTTTCTTTTCTTCCACAAAGATATAGATTCTGCTGTAAAATAGAATACATATGATTACAAATAAAAACTTAAAATATAAAAACAAAAATATGGAAAACCCTCCAGGTCAAAGCTTTTCATACAATGGAAAACATAATAATGCAATTAAAAGAAAATACATAGATTACCATACAAAATTAGAAGTCATTTCACCCCGCCGGGGGGGGGGGTAACTTATAATAAAATGACGAACTTTCAAAAAGAAAATACATTCACTTGCATTTGTTACTCTAATTGGACTGTAAACCTGTCGCAAAATTAACCACAAATTCATACCTTAAGCACTCCACAAGCTTTTTCTACAATCTCTATTTTGTTGAATGCTTTTTCTGAGTCAGATGAGTATTCGGTAAGTATAGGTTCCTGGACTGTCAGTCATAAACCAAGGATATCGAATTTAAACCCATAAAATATCAATATATACTAAGACATAAGAAAAGTGATAGAACAAGAGACATAACCTACTGAAGCCGTCAACCTCTTGGCATAATTAACTTCTAATCTAAGTGTCCTTATAAAAAAGAAGAATAACCATAATAAATAGATGACAAATGATAATACAAAATAAAAATTATGCCACTCAAACCTGGAAAATTCTCTAACATGTTTCTTCATTTTCATGAAAGGCCCATAATGAGGTAGAGGCAACGGCAAATTCAGGAGCATTTAGTAGAAATTAAGCAGAGTCTATAATTTTCTAGCTAAGGTATACAGGAAACACAAATGAGTGAAACAACTACTTATAAATGAGATGATCGAATCCATTCCCAACTTTTTTCGTCAATGCATTATATATATATATATATATATGCATATATTTTCTTTACCTTCAAAACTCTCAATTTATTTCATTATTACTTCATTTTTTTTTTTTTTAACTTGGGATTGGCGTCCAACTTGTCCACCTTTATCTTTATGGATTCAATGATATAAATAAGAAAAAAAATGGGCACCTTGGGTGAAGTTTGATCAAAAAGGTTCTGGCCAGCTACAGTCTAAAGAAACCCTACTTATTTTTTCTTTATGCTCATTTGTATTCTCTTCATGCTCTTAACTGAAATTTCATTTTCTTCCAATTTCTAATCTAATACAATAAATAACCTCGTCCAGCAAATAAATAGGAGGTAGTTAACAAAACTGTCATGAGCAGCCTCTCACAATCAAACCTAGAATTATCGATCTTGTCTGAAATAGATTTTTCAGGAAAAGATTTACTATATGTTTGTTGGTTATTTTCACTCTAGGTCTCCAACCTTTTAATTTTATATCAATTTTGTACTTATTCTTTCTTTTGGACCTACTAAGTCTCCAATATTTCATTTATTATCGTACTGCGTCCCCAAGTTACATTACGTCCCCAAACTTTCAATTTTCACCATTAACCCCCTATCAAAATGACTATTATACACTTGATTCTTTATTTCCACTATAAGTCTTCAACCTTTTAATTTCCATATAATTTTATCCTATTGTTTTTGGAGCGCGTAGAAGTCCAACTTTTATTTTTTTATCAAGTTATATCACCATTAATATTTTTGATACTAATATTTTAATTCTTACTATTAGTTTCAATTTATATTTTCATTCAGTTCTGCTAGAGCGGGTTTGTCACGCCCCCGCTAACTTTACAATATTTTCCGAATATCTTATTGTAATTTACAAATTCTGTAGCGGAAACTTTTGTTCAAATAACGGGGATGGGACGTGCGAAACAATTCAATTCATCTTATCTTACAGAGTTTAATAGACAAAGATAATTTTATAAGTTAACAAATCGTCAATCTTTTAAGGAAACATTACAGCCAGGTTTTTCAAGAAATTATATAGAACACAAGAAGTTGTATTAATAGATATATTTTATTGATTACCAAGGTGCGCCAAATCATTAGAAAACTTTTACAATGAAAAGTAGAATTTGAATAAATATAAAGATTATATCTCTCTATTGTCTTATATGTTATAAGATGTAAAACATATATATTATAGAGGTGTGCGTAAAGTATTATATTCGTAATAGTTTCAAGGACAGGTTTACACCACATGCACAACTCTACTCCCATTCGCGAGCACGATCCAACTCCCAGCTTGCCTTACTTTTCAAACGTTATAACTCCAATCATCTACAAAAATTGTAATAAAGGGGGAGTGAGTACAAAGTACTCAGTGAATAACACAATCCTTTGATTCACCTTTCGTTTATCAAAATCATTTTCAAGAAAAACCATTGCATGTACAAAGCTTTTCAATGCACAAAAGGGCCCTATCACTAGTTAAACTACTACCCGTTGTGCGCGCCAGATTCATATTAATTCAATTAAGTGGATCCACAATGAACCCCGGTAGATCCATACTGAGATTCCAATTCAAAACAAACACCACACTAATCTTCCCTATTCTGAGATCATTGAATAGGTCATAGTGCAGGAAACAATTCAGAATGGCTAAGGCCATACAATCCACAAAGCAATTCAAAACGGGTAGAGCATTAACTAGCGATACAAATGCAATAAACTAATCTTTCTTTCAATAATAATGCATTCAAATCTATGTTTGTCTCATCAAAATCATCAATCAAATATATATTTATCTTATCAAAATTTTATGCATGTAGAAAAGGAATCAAAGTATTAGGTTACCCACCTCAAATATTCTTCGAATAATCCACGTGAAGAAGTATCCTTAAAACCTTGATATTCCTCAATTAAAGCTATTTTTCAAGCTATAATTGTTCCATATATGGCAAGGGACTCTTTTCAAAGGACAAATAGGTATTTTGGCGAGTTTTTATTGGTTTTCTCCTTCCCTTGGCCAAGTTGGACGAATATTGAGGTTCAGGAGAGAAAAGGGAAATGGTTTGGAAGAGAAAATGAAACTCTTAGCTTCCTTATATAATAGTTAGGATTTAGCTAGTTTTAATAACTTTTGAGTTCCGCCAATCACATCGTGACAAGTGGCGCGATGTGGCGCCGCACACGTGGAGGGAAATTGTCCAAGAAGTCCTTTCCCTTGCATTATCTCTCAATTAAGTTCACACTCTTTAGTTCATGTCAATTTAGTCACTACACTTTAGTTTATGTTAATTATCAACCAAATTCTTTCTTTAGCGTCAATTCAATAACAATCTTAAAGCAATCTTACAATAATATTCAAGTAATTCTTTCAAAACAATAATTTCGTTGCTTACCTTAATTTGTAGAAATTTTTGAGATGTTACAATCTACCCCCCTTAAATAAATTTCGATCTCGAAATTTGCTAAGTAATATGGTGGTAATTAGTTTTCAAAAGCGTAGTACGCAATCGGATTATCCTCACTTCAAAGAATGGCTTCCGCTGCATACTCAAATTCCTTTTTATTGTCAAGAACATGCGTGGTGATCGAGTTATTAACTCCTTTTTCATGCAGGAGTTTTCCATCTTTCTTCAATATCGAAGTTCAAAAATCAAATTTATCCTTTCCCAAATATACCATAACTAAAAATTTGGGTTGAGCAATTACTCAAAATTTTAACAATTCCAATTACCCGAAATTTTATGCAAATTTTATTCAGAACGGGTTTGGATTGTCAGTTGATCATGTACTAATTTGATTCCTTGAATCTTATGCTTTTCATAATTATTTCAAGTCCATTCCCAATTTTCGAGTTAATGTTCCATAATTGTTTCATAAATTTCATTTTGAGCTTTAAGTTAAATGGCAATTACTAACCAAGGTAAGAAAGGAAAATCAATAGGTTTCAAAGTTTGATGAAATAGAGGAGTGCTGGCAAGAAGAGTTAACTAAGTAACAATCAATAAAGAACCAAAGGGTTAACGTCATATAAGATTAAATAAGATTAAGGGAAAGCAGACAGAAACAGGAAGTTAATTTTACATAAGTTCATTGTTAAGCAAGTAAAATTTCCTGATCGTACAAAGAATCGTTGGTGATAAATCACAATTCAAGCAATCTCGAAGGTTCGATCAAAATGGTACAGAGTCATGGAATGAAATTATGTAGTGAAAAGCAAAGGCAATAAAAGTAATAGGCTACTAAGTGGAATTTCTGAGATGACAATTAGACAATCAAAGAGGAACAATAGTAGGTGAGAGCAAGGAACAGAGAGAAGAAACAAATTCTCCCCAAATTTCAATTTTCTCCGAAGGTAGCAATATCAATTCATATATCATAGGTATTTCAATTAGCAATGAAAATATAGGGATATTGGCATGATGAAGTTTAGCCAGTAAAATAGCAAATAGTCAAGAATTACAGAAGAGTTAATGTCCCTTGTATTCAAATCGCTCTTCCGATCTAGGGCATCTGAGCGAAAATATGAAATTCTTTATCAAGCAATAAGTTTTTTCTAAGTTGTGAGGGAAACTATTACCCATAGGTAATGGTCAAACAATTTCATAAGCTTGATCAAATGGCAACAAAAGTATTAGACAAAGGCATATAATCAATAAGGCAATAATACAGAAGCCCAATGAGATTTCCAGATCCTGAATAGACAATTAAGGGCAATCAATGATGGGTGAGTACAAGCATAAAGGGGAAAAATAAATTTCAAATTTTCAAAGAACTGATGGCGATATATCAAAGGAAAGTCTTTGCTAACGGTTTCCCATTTTATCAAAGAGAATTTTCATGGCTGATTTATTCTTGAGAATAACACAAAACAAAGCTTAGGATCAAGTGAGGGGTTAACAAAATTTAAGATCTCAAAATTAAGGGTTCACTAGTGCCAATAAAAGAGAAATGTTTTCAAGTTCAAGTACCAAGCAATAGGATTATTATTGATAAATCGAATGCAATGAGTTTGTTAGGAATGCATAAAGCAAAAGGAATGATGCCAATCAATTATAAGCAAAATGTCATATTTAAGGAAATACAATTTCTAGGCAATAATTGTTGGGTCTAGCAAAAGAATATTTGAGTGACTCAAATACTTTACCTGGATAGATCAGATATAACCTTCTTAGGCAAGAATTGAAAAGATATTATTTCAAGAGCTTTTTCTTGACAATTCGGGGGTTCAAAATTGTATCAAGAAGAAATCATGTTCAATAAGGTAAATTCTTGGTTTAAAGAACATTGGAAATATTGTCTAAAGAAAGTGTTTCAAGATACATTGAACCAACATGCAAAGGTCTATTGGAATACAACAATGAAAGAGGCAATGGCCAAATTAAAGGGCATTATAAGAGCCATATCTCATACTTCAAAATGTAGGTATATTTGTATACTTCCTTAGAGTAATCAATAAGCATTCAGATTTGGCAAATCAAATTTCTTGATTTGAAAAGTATTGGTAATTTCAAGAATTTCTCAATAGTTCGATAAATCGTATGATGGATGGCGATTCTTGATGATTAGAGGCCGAATCACATTCAAAAAATGTCAAATTCGGCAAAACAAGAGCAAGTGTTTCAGTATACATTGAAACGATGTGCAAATATTTATTTGACATAACTATGAGAGAGGCAATTGATCAAATCAAAGGTTATATATTGAGCAATCTTTCTTTATTCGAGTTTAGGCAAGCTTATATTTTGCCTTAGAGTGTTTAATAATCATTAAAAATCACTGGTCCAACAATAATTTGAACGAAGTTGGGAAATTAAATTTAAGACTCTTGCCATGTCCTTGCCACATTTACTTTCTAAGTATTAACTCAAGAGATCAAAATATGATTAAAATTTATCATGGTTCTCAGCCACTTTCTGCAGGTATTACTATTTTTAAGAACACTTAGTTTAGTAACTCAAAACAATTCTATCAATTCATTAGTCAAGACAATTTCATCAATTCATTGAGAAAATTCATTCCAATTAAATGGGCAAATTTCTTAATGGTCCATGAGTTTAATTCATGGCTCAAAATTTATCAATCAAATTCTTAATGGTCCATGAGTTTAATTCATGGCTCAAAATTTATCAATCAAATTCTTAACAATTACTTTCGTTAAATCTTTCAGATAATTCTCAATAAATGAGACTTATAAAGTTCATAAAATAAACATCAATTTGTTTCTCCATTAGCCCAAAATAGTACTTTAGTAAGTTGATCAAAATGAAAAAAATTCTCCAACCATTATATTCAATGACAAAATTTGGTGCACATGTTAGCAGTTTTATAACATAGTCAAAAGTTAAAATTTCAAGAATCAATAACGGAATTAACACAAAATTCAAAAGTCAAGTTTGAACAAGAAAATATTACAAATCGGGCTAAGTTTGGATGTAGGATGGCCACAATTTCAAGAGTCAATTGCAAGGTTAAAGCATAAATTCAAAATCAAATCCAAGCAAGAAGAATATTGAAATTTAGGTTAAATTTGGGTGCAAAAGACCAAAAGAAAAATTTTCAATATCAATTATGTGAAAGACATAGTGTTTGTGGTTTAAAGGAACTTTTAATAAGTCTTTCGGGCTAATATAGAAGAGACCATGAAATTTCGACACCCAATTGCAATTTTTCTAGAAAAATCTATAACTTTGGACTGATCTGGACAAAATCAAGAAGTTCAGGGACTTGACAGCAATTTTTCCAAAATATCTGGCCCGTGACCGCCTTAGGCGCGGTGTGGCCGCGGCCGGCCAAAAAACTCTGTTGGCCGCAGCTGCCCCTAGGAATGCTTGCCGCGGGTGGCCGCGGCCTGTGCGGCCGCACTGTTCATCACTGTGCGGCTGCACAGTGAAATTTTTTTTCATGTCTTTTGCAAATATTTTTTATTCGAAAAATACCATCAAATACAAAGAGAAACCATATAATATCCTTTAAGATAAACTTTAGTATTTGGAACCAAAGTGAAACTTATCATTCTTCCTTTTCATTTTTCTTAATTTCATTATTCTTAACAATATTGTTGTCAAACAAAATTATTATCAAAACTTAATACCTTTGATTCCATATGTTATTTATTATGTTACATGACTCATTTCTTCAACTTTTCTTGAGTTAGCAAGATCAGACATTTATGACGAAGATTGAATAATATATGCCAATAAGTCAAATATTTCGTTTGACTTCAATTTCCCACAATTCTATCATGTACAAAGGATTCATAAGTTGGTAAGTATTAACTTACTAGCAAGCCGGTTGGTCGATGCTTCGCGCAGAGTAGTTTATGCATGTAATGCCCCTAAAACGTTGCTCTGATACCATTCTGTCACGCCCCCCACTAACTTTACAATATTTTCCGAATATCTTAGAGTAATTTACAAATTCTGTAGCGGAAGCTTTTGTTCAAATAACGGGGACGGGAAGTGCGAAGCAATTCAATTCATCTTATCTTACAGAGTTTAATAGACAAAGATAATTTTATAAGTTAACAAATCGTCAGATCTTTTAAAGAAACATTACAGCTAGGTTTGTCAAGAAAATTTATAGAACACAAGAAGTTGTATTGATAGCTATATTTTATTGATTACCAAGGTGTGCCAAATCATTAGAAAACTTTTACAATGAAAAGTAGAATTTTAATAAATATAAAGATTATATCTCTCTATTGTCTTATACGTTATAAGATGTAAAACATATATATTATAGAGGTGCGCGTAAAAGTATTAAATTCGTAATAGTTTCAAGGATAGGTTTACACCACATGCACAACTCTACGCCTATTCGCGAGCACGATCCAACTCCCAGCTTGCCTTGCTTTTCAATCGTTACAACTCCAATTATCTACAAAAATTGTAATAAAGGAGGAGTGAGTACAAAGTACTCAGTGAATAACACAATCCTTTGATTCACCTTTCGTTTATCAAAATCATTTCCAAGAAAAACCATTGCATGTATAAAGCTTTTCAATGCACAAAAGGGCCCTATCACTAGTTAAACTACCACCCGTGGTGCGCGCCAGGTTCATATCAATTCAATTAAGTGGATCTACAATGAACCCCGGTAGACCCATACCAAGATTCCAATTCAAAACAAACACCACACTAATCTTCCCTATTCCGAGATCATTGAATAGGTCATAGTGTAGAAAACAATTCAGAATGGCTAAGGCCATATAATCACAAAGCAATTCAAAAACGGGTAGAGCATTAACTAGCGATACAAATGCAATAAACCAATCTTTCTTTCGATAATAATGCATTCAAATCCATGTTTGTCTCATCAAAATCATCAATCAAATACACACTTATCTTATCAAAACTTTATGCATGTAGAAAAGGAATCAAAGTATTAGGTTACCCACCTCAAATATTCTTCGAATAATCCACATGAAGAAGTATCCTTAAAGCATTGATATTTCTTAATTAAAGTTATTTTTCAAACTATAATCGTTCTATATATGGTAAGGGACTCTTTTCAAAGGACAAATAAATATTTTGGCGGGTTTTTATTGGTTTTCTCCTTCCCTTGGCCAAGTTGGACGAATTTTGAGGTTCGGGAGAGAAAAGGGAAATGGTTTGGAAGAGAAAATGAAACTCTTAGCTTCCTTATATAATAGTTAGGATTTAGCTAGTTTTAATAACTTTTGAGTTCCGCCAATCATATCGTGACAAGTGGCG
>CAVNYN010231553.1:0-38361 GCA_963692815.1 Nyctanthes arbor-tristis
GGGAGGAAATTTTCTTTTTCTTTTCTTTTTTTTGGTCATTAGAGGCAACCTAAGTGGAGATCATACCCTTCTCCCCTAGAAAAAAAAATGACAAGAGAAATGGTGGCAGTGATACTTAGTAGAAGTTAGGACGAGCTAGTCGGAGAGGACAACATATTTAATCTTTTTGATAGTTTTGAAAGCTTTTTGTAGTAATTTTCGTTTACTTCATGCATTGAGGGTAAAGTGGTTATTTGTAAGTATATAAATGTGAAAATGGATGAAAATTGTGTAGAGGGACATTTTGGATATATTATTGAATTGGGGACCTATAGCTTTGGAAAAAAAGGGGGTTAGATATGAAATTGTTACTTTTTGCAAATGTTAAAGTAGTTCCATTCTGACCCTATACATATGGTATATTATGATATCATATGGCCTATGTGGAGTGCATATGGCGTGTCTAGATACACGCTATATTGGCCATATGATGCTATATTGGCCATATGATGCTATATTGAGATCGGAAGAGGATGCTATAGTGTGTCATATGTACGTTAGATCAATTTTTAATATTAGAAACCTTTTGTGAAATTTACCCATTGATTAAATAATAACGTTGTCTTTCCAACTAACCACAACAAATCACCAAAAATAAAAAATGACGACATCATTTATTCCACAAAATTTATTTTCATAAATTGATTACTAAACACAGCAAAAAATTATCTATTTCATGTTCTTTTTAACTATTTCAGTCAATAAAATCTGTTTAAAAAAAGTTAAACTCCAAAACACTTAGGTACTTTCGATTAGAAGTATGGAAAATGTATGGAAAGAAAATAAATTCTAGGTAATTGAATTCCCTAGAATAAATTTTCATAGGAAATGTTAATTACACATGTTTGATTGGCTTAATTTTTCACCTAGAAATAGTTATTGTTTTCCATCTTTTGGAGTTTAATAGATATTATTTTCTATAGAAACAATATTTTTTTATCAAATTTTAGTATTCAATAGTCATTTTTTTATAGAAATTATCAAGTTTTATATATAAATTGTACATTTTTCCATGTATTTTTTTATTTGCCAAATTTTTTTATTTCTCAAAATTATATGAGCTCTAATTTTGAGCTGAATATATATTTACATTTGAGATGAAATCAAACCACGATGACTAAAAAATAAGATAACTGACTAGAAGCTTTTATCCTGCATGATTTTTTTCATGGACAATGATGATATGATGAAAATGTTTGAAAATTGTTATGAAGATAGGGTACATAGGGTGGAGCTTTTTAACGATTATAGTCTCGTTCGATGGTTTACCACTCATGATCCAATGAATAGTTTTGAAGCCAGCAACTATCTCACTAATGCACTTAATAAGTAAAAGCTTATACTGAAAAAATAATTATAAAAAATTCAATGAGTGATTTGTGCATAAATATGAAGATAAAACAAAGTTATGAATTTCAATAACAATCCATAATTAGAAAATTTGAAATGATTATAAGATTTTATATTCGTTAACATTGACAAGAAATGTCACGTTACATAAAATCCCAAAAAAGGAAAAAAGAAAAAGAAAATGAGAAATTCTTAATTCACGTGTTTGTTTTCCAATTTTTTAAATATTTTATAAGTTAAAAAATAATCAAATATTTTAAGAAATATGGAATTCTAATTATCTGGAAAACGAATTACCTAGGTCCCCCCAACGAAATATTTTCCTTGTTTCCCTAAAAAATATAGTGACATGACCAAAAATAGGAAAATATTTGCCAATCAAAGAACACAAAAGTGAGAATTTAGGTGGAAAAGTAACATTTTTTCATAGAAAATTATGGCAATCAAATATACCCTTAATTACATGCCCTAATAGTTGTCACTATGAATATTTAATACTCAACGGACTCTCCTGATTTTGTTGTTGGTTTTCTAGCAGCCATGGCTTTGTGGAGTCGCCAATCAAGTGTCAGAACACATCAATTTCTATGTTTCATGAATTTTTTCTACAGATATTAGTTTCCAATTTGAATGTATATTTTTTTACCAGCTCAATTGAAATATTTGATTGCCCTCCATTAATCTCATCGGTCGTTTGAAGAAGTGCTGAAGTGGTTAAGTTCTCATATTCCCAGAAAAAGGTCCAGATTCGAACCACATATACTCCTCTCATATTTCCCCTCTCTTCCCCCTATCTCCTATTTATCACCCCTGGGAGGCCTCATTGATCTCTTTTTTGTTTTAATTGCTACATTTGGGCTTCTTGGCATTTGCATTTGGCTTATTTTGATTTTTTTTGGGACACTAGTGTGAAAATGATTACAAGCCCGCTAGTTGTCCGACATAGTGGCTTTTAATTGGGATAACCAATATGCAGGCCACTGCATGTAAGTTTTCCCAATTAACAGCTGCCATGTCAGACTTGGTGAATGGGACTCGATACAAGTGGCTGCCTATCTTCTAAATTCTTTTTAAAAAAAAAAAAAAATTAGGCCTACTGGGCTTAAGCCCAGCTGTGCCCCTGCATGCCTCCGTCCTTAGGCGATTACTTTCTTGGAGGTTTCCCCCCCCTTTTTTTTTGTGGAAAATATAAGTACAAAACTACTAACATATCAATACTCACTTTAAAAAAAAAAAAAAAAAGAAAACGCATATCACTACTCAATATTGCAGTATAAATATAATACGTATAGAATTATATCTAAATAAGCTACACGATAAACTAACATAATATTGAAAAAACTCACACAACTTGCGATCATCATGTTATTGATTTTTTTAAAATAAAGCGAAGACAGATAATAATAGATTTATGATTAAGCTAGATAAAATGGCATGTGAGCTAGAAGTTCGGTGAGCTTTGCTCGGCTTGGGCTTGTTGAAAGACGAGCCTGAGCACGAACCAGCTACTGGCGAGCGGCTCGCGAGCTATTTGTCAAAAGTACAAGTTCATGAGTCACTCACGAGCCGACTCAAGCTCAACTCGTAAAAATGCGAGCCCAACCCATTTTTAACTCAGCAAGCTGAGCACGAACATGACTCAATGAGTTGAGCTCAGCTTGATGAGCCATTTTGAGAAGCCTATATATATCTGTTTCTTTTTTTTTTCTTGTTATATATCCCAATAATAAATTGTAAAAAATAAGTGCGATACAAATTAATATAGAAAAAATATTTAATTTTGTTAGTTTAATAATTACTTCCCAAGTTAATGATGTTTCCTAAGGTTATTTATTTTATGCCTTAAGCCCGTCGTGACTCAAGAAACTTATATATGAAGTGGTGTCCAAGATTAAAAAAAACAAACAACAAGCAAACAAGCAAAATTGTGCATTTTTATCTACATGTTCCCATTTGGCATAACTTATAAATTGTGTTCTAAAAGCTCACGTTGGTCTAACCATGCCTATATGCTTGATGCTTGAACCACGGCTTAGTGCACATTGTATTTTATCATGTATTGATCACACTTTTATCAAGTATTATCGCGTTTAGGCATTGCAATGGGAGATATCCCCCATGTGGATATCCTTTTGATGATTTGCTAATGAATCGTTCTTTAAAAAAAAAAAAATTATTATCGTGTTTAGACATGTCTAGACTCAATGCCTGACGTCGAATTTTTTCATGCTTTACGCTTTTTAAAACATTATTACTTAACTAACTATAGATGATAAAAATTTTTACAATGAATATAGACCTAGCTCGATTAGTTTAGTTTAATACATTCGTTTGTGGCATTTTTTTAGATTAAACAGGACGAATCTATATATATAATAAGAGAAGAGTGGCTTTTCTTGCTCTTTTTCTGACTCTCTAGGGCTTCTGGCTCTATAAAGTTTCTAGCTCTATAAGATTTTTGGTTATATCGTTTAATTTTTTTTTATATTTTTATTTTTATCTTTTTTTTCTTGAGATTATTATACTAATTTTTTAAATAATATTTATTTTTTCATTTTTTAACATATATCTGATCCTCAATTTACAGTGGTTTCTTTAACTAAATATTTTGAATTAGGGATCTGTCACTTATAAAATTGAACACGAAATTAATTAAGAGTTCAATTTCAAAAAAGCACATAGTATTTTTTTGATTCAAAAACTCAAGTATAGCACGTCTCTAAACTAATAAATTTCTAAAAATCTGTAACATTAATTATAAATTTCAATTTTTAAGAAATTTTTATATGGTTATTATAGTACAATAATCAATTAATTTTTTTAAAAATTATAGTACTCTAATTTGTCGATTCTATAATTAAATTGGAACTTTTTAATAATTTAAGCCTTACCGTATTTAGAGTTGGATTATTTATTTGAGAGATGGACTGAATATTGATACGGTTGCACTGTAATAGTTGTTCAATAATTTTTATTAAATATTTTATTTTTATTGAATCACCTTAATTAATTTTTATTTATATATGTATAATTAACTGGTGCTGTAATTCAAACAAGTGCTACAGCAGTTATGTTTCTCATATTCTAGACAAGAGATCCTGGATTGAAACACATCAGCCCTTCTCCTCCCCTATACCCATTGTTATCAAAAAAAGAAGAATTATCTGGTACAAAAAGTGTTACTGACAAATGAATTCAAATATAATAGAATGATTATAAAAACTTATGTTTCACAATATTAACATGATTCAACTGGCTGTGTTAATAATTTATATTAAATTTTTGTATAAAAATTCATTGACATTTATTATTAGAGGAATTATAGAGAGAAATATTTATTTGACATGAATATCTAATATTAGTTCCCCTCCCGCACTGTATGAAAAAAATTAATCGATGCAAAAAGTGTTACCGACAAATAAATAAATCTAAGTATGATATAATAGTTATAAAAACTTATATCTCATGATACTAACATATGACTTAACTAGCTACATTAATAATTTATTAAATTATTGTAAATAAATTTATTAGCATTTGTTATTAGAGTAATTCTAAGTAGACATGTTTATATGATGTAAATAACTGATATTTGTTAATTGACAAACGTGAATTGATTGTTTATATGCAAATGGTGAATTTGAAGGCCCATAGTCATTAAATACATAGTTGACAGCTAAACATATCAGTTTTTCTTACCAGATAAATATGTCTCCTTAAAATTAATATTATTATTATTATTTATTACTTTTAGATCCCGTGCAATGCACGAGTGAAAATTCTAGTGAGACTTAATATGATGATCTATGAAGAGATATCTATAAAATGTTTGTTTTTAGTTATGTCCTTAAAGATTGTTCAAAATAATTTCAAAAAAATTATGTGCTCTCAAAGGTCACTTAGCTTACTTGCCAAGTTAATGATAGTCTGTTTTAGTGCTATCCATATAGCACTATACGATGCCGTTCTAGCCTTTGATGTTTCTTAAGCTAATTATAATACTATATATGATATTGGGTGTAAAGAAAAAAAAATACTATATGATATTATGTTCTAAGCCGGTTGCGATTTAATTAAGAAACAATATGAAGAGTTGTCGCTTAGAATTAGAAAACAAACCAAATTTGTTATCTTTTATCTACTTATTTATCCCCATTTGGCTAAACCTAAAGGGTGAAGAATTTCAACTAAAAAAATTTTATTAGATACTTGTATTTTCATTGTTAAAATATAGAAGTTCGGGTTCCTTCCATTATTATTGTGCTGATCTATATATGCAATGTCTTAATATGTGGTTAGATGACCGTGAACATTTTTAAATGTATCATCACACGTTTTGTTTTATAGTCGTTGTTGGTATTGATGAGAAGTTATATATAAGTGACATATAAACCATCTATTTAAGTAAGCCCTACCTTGTCTATTTATTTATTTATTTATTTTTTTAGAGAAAAGTAAGCCCTACTTTTAAAACTATATTGAAGGGCTATTTTTCACTTTTATTTTGCAAAATAAAGCCACTGGAGGCTTTTATATTTGCCGAGATAGGTTTTAAACTAGAAACAGGAACGGGGCAGCGCGGGTTTGGGTTTGTCTTTCCCGCACCCACCTTATTAACAAGTCCCCCGCCCTGTCCCAGCCAAAACCATAAAATATGCCTCCTTATTTAACAGCACATGGCGCTTTAGAAATGATGATAAATTGACCAATTTTAGGCTTATATCGTTGGCATGAGTGACAAAGATGCCAGATTATGGAGTTATCAACAGGAAATTAACTACTATATATTATTCTTCTTCGTAGGAAATATCGTAAAACAATGCATTCATATAAATATTATTAGTTTATTTTGTCAAGTCTTTATTATTGGTAATGTCAATAAAGTTCACAAAGTTATTTTGTATTACTTAAAAATTATTAATGATATAAAACAATAGGTGAAAGTGACAGCTAATACTAAGAAGAACGTTAAGAAGATGGCAAAGAAAAAACGCGGGCCGGCGTCATCGATAGATTAGGATAACATGAGCTTAGGGGTCAAATTATTCAAATACCTTTGAATAATTTTGTATATTTGTTCTTAAAAATGTTCAATTTTGGATATAGATCAAATTATTCAATGTTTAATTTTGTATATTTGTTCTTTTCGTATTTTTTCATTACCGTCGATGAATGGTAGTTATGTGGGTCGGAGATATGGTGTGACGACGAATTGAGCCGACTTGATTTGTAGCTCTTAGGAGTTTAGCTTGTCTATTAGAGCACTTTGGGGGTTTTCTCCCCACAAAATTAAATAATGTGTAAAAATGAAGGTGTAAAATTCTATTTTAGAGGGTGGACAAATGAAAATTTATAAAGAGAGCTAACTTCTCCCTTATGCAGTGAAAAAGTGTCACATGGCTCCTTATTATTGGGGGGTTAGTAGAGCTAAAAATGAAGGTGTAAAATTCTATTTTAGAGGGGGCTAATGAAAATTTATAAAGAGAGCTAACTTCTCCCTTATGCAGTGGAAAAGTGTCACATGACCTCTTGATCCTCTAATAATAGGGGGTCATGTGATAGTTTTCTACTCTATAAAAGAGAGGTTAGCTCTTTATAGTCAATTTAGGGGACTAATTTGGCCCCCTCATTTAGCTTTTTCCCTTCTCTTGAGTTTGTCGCAAAAACAATATTCAATTCAATTAAAAAATATTCAATTCAATTAAATATCGTCAAATGTCGAATTTAAATATTTTAATAAAAAATATTGTTAAATAAGAAATAAAAAATAAAAAAATGTAAAAAATTATATCATCATTTGTATGAAATTGTTAACTAAGTTTTTCCCCTCAGAAACCTATACTCATATTCCCCTCACCCCCACTATTTTTTCTCATACATATTATTTGAAAATATTTTTTTCCACTTAATTTTTTCTCCTTAGTTTTTTATTTCTCCTTAGTTTTTTCCTTCAATATTAACCTTGCTTTTTAGTGTTCTTTTAAAATTTTCTTATTCTTAAAGTGGCTAAGCCAGACAAATGATTGGCACAAGTCACTCGAAGTCGTACCTGGTTATGTTTTTGGATAAGTTTCACGTGTAGGTCCCAACTTTTGCACATTGCATCTCTCTCTCTCTTATCTTCAACGCCATGGCCCATGGATCTCAATCTTTTATAAATTTACATATAAACCCCCTAATTACATTTAAATGGCCATTATACCCCTTATTTTTTAAAATAAAAACAAAAAGAATTAAAATGAAAAACTGAAAAAATATATAAAAGAAAAAATAAAATAATATCTTTTCACCCTAACTACCTAGTTACCAATCCCATCCCTAACTCGGCCATAAATGACAAATTCTGATAGCTATTTCCTGAAACAAAAAAGAGACTCATTTTAAAGTACACTCCCCTTTTTAAAACAGAAATGGTAGGGAAAATGGGGTTCTTAAAAAAAAAAAAGAAAAGAAAAAAACTACTGGTATTTGTCATTCACGTTGGGAGAATGGGGAGGACTGGTAGCTCAGTAGGTACTAGGTAAGTGGGGAAAATATTTTTCCTTCTTACTTTTTATTATATTTACTATTTTTCAAATTCTTTTTGATTTTTATTTAAAAAGTAATGATATAAGTCTTAAAGGAGCTTAAGATGGAATTTATGATAGGTTGAAGACTTATGATGTTGGCAAAAAAAAAAAAGGAATGAAGATGCAACTCATCATAGAAAGTGCAAATATTGAACACTATACGTGAAAAAGAGTAATGATAATGAAGTTTTGCCCCCTAGGCAACAAAAGGGGTTATAATCCAAAGCCATCTACCACTACATTTTTCTTTTTTTGGGTCGTCACGGTGCAACCACTGCTTCTCCCTTCTCCAAGCTTTCCACTGCAAGGGAAAAAAAAAAAGGAAAATTATAATCATTGATTACAGGAGAGATTTTCTTCTCTATTAGCACAAAAAGATTAAATCATGTCAGTTCTGTCTAATTCAAAATTTTATGCGTTTTAATTCTTTCACCTCCTATCTCATCTTATGGTGAAATTTCAATGAGTGAAATCGATATGTTATACTTTACATATAAAATAGTTTCAAGAAAAATGTACCTAATTACACACACATGTATTCTCCTTAGGCTTGTTTTCATTTTTAAATTCTTATTATTATTAGATGTCCAAAATATACGTGATTGTTTCTTTAATAAAAAATTAATTTACATTATTTTCCTAAGTTACCATATAATACTTTTAAATTCTACTCATAGTGTAAATTGGGAACACATCTTACAAAATGTATCTTTTTAATAAAATTTTTAATCCCTATGAAAATTCAAACAAGTGAAAATATATGAGACGAAGAGGGTATCTAACTATCTATGTTACTACGTATGAAAATTTTCTAACACCAAGTGGCATGCAAATGGGACGGAGGTGCCAGAAGTTCTATAAACCTACTACATAAAAATACAAGTAATAAGAAACGTGACTATGCATATATACACTGAACACCGTCTTGGTGGTTAGAAAATTATTATTGATCATTTCCGTTTGGAAACCAATTATAAATTAATTAGTTTATAATCTAATTTGAAATTTGAATTTTGGAACATATTTGTTAAATTTTATTGAAAAGTGAAAAGTTATTATTTGATGTGATACATATGTGGGGTGTCAATTATAATATCTGACACTTATTGCGAGAATAATAAAAATTACAATTAGTTCGATTATAAACCAATTGGTTTCCAAACAGATAAGTAAAGAAGAAAATTTATAGCTTGTTTTCCGTGTATAAGAGTTTGTTTAATCTTTTTTATTCTCTCAATTTATAAATTTACATATTATTGATTTGACATTTAATTTGATAACAACTCAATTACAACTATATGTTTAACACATTTTTATATTTTTAATACACATTCTATATCCCTCTTCTTTATAAATTGTCTAAATAATGAGGACCAAACAAGCTCTAAAACCAGCTGCAGGCGATCTCTTTGACCTTCCCTTCTCCAAGCTCCCCACAACATGACAACTTGTCCACTTGGTAGCTTTCTCCTCCATCCATTTCTGCAATTCCCACCCACCCACCCGACCGAACTAAAAACAAATATCTCCATTGGAGTTGGCCATTTTCCAAGATTTCCCAGTTCTTGTAAAATGAGCAAGAAAAAGCTGTACTCAAGCGCATTGACATTGTTGTTCATCCTGACCCTTCTAGTCTTCCCATTGAGCTTCCCTGAATTGGGTTCCGTCCGGTTCGTGCAGTGTCAATCTAATTATTTTACTCCACCCCAACAGCAGAATCCCTCATATAATGACTTCCGTACAAGAGCAGTGTACGATAGACTGTCCAATCTCACCTCTGTTATTCTCAGCAGTGAAATCGTTGAAGATTCCAGCTTTTGCATTGAAGACCCGTAAGTTAATTTCCCCCGTGATATTTTGTTAATGGATCATCCAAAAATGTATAAATAAGTTTACTGGAAAAGGATTGGGAAAAAGTAGTGTTCCTCAATTATTTTTGAGATAGTTTATTTTGGGTTGCAGGAAAATCGAATGGAATACAGCATTCAATTATTCTTCCAACTTGGATTTCTTGTCTGCTTGCTTGGCCAGAAACCGAGGTACCTGAATCACATTGCTCTTCCTGCTTCCAAGATTAGGGTGAAAAAGAGAAACCTAGTTCGTAAACAGCTATTTATGTCTGCACAATTTCGTGTCCATGTTTAAAGTCACTTTGGAAACGCTTATTTACCTCAGCTGGTTTAACAAGGAAATTTTGACAAAATATTTGTTAAAATATTTCTTCTGATTATTGGCAAAAAAGGGAATTGGAAATAGGCTCTATTTTCAATGAGTTATTTGTCTAATGAACAGTAGGGTTTTCGACAGCCGGGGCTTGACTTTCAAGTTGTCCTCGGTAAAAAACAAGAAGAAAACAATACATGATGTTTGATATACAGTACAGTATCCAATACAATAGACAAGAAATATATGAACTCTTCTCTTCTTTATTTTTATTATTTTTATCCAGTGATCTGCTACAGAACATGGAAGAAAGGTCATGATTAGTTCTTCTTCCACCAGATGAGGCCGTATTCGGTGGAATTCCAAAATTGTCCAGATTGTTTTGTAAATCCCAATAAAAGAGACTTCTATTTAAATTCCTGAATCCAAACCAAGTGAAGTCAATACAAACAGGAATTAAATTTTAAATTTCAACTTTCAGTAAATCCTGTGGTTCCAATGCTATTAGTCTTTCTAAGGTCCTTTTAATGTTCGAAACCTACCGAAATCATTTGAAATTGTCCCCTTATCCAGAAACTAGTTGAGTTAAAAATGAACATTCTGGCTTGCTAGTTATTGTTTCTCCATAATTGTGGATGTGTCGAGTGAAGCTTCATACACTAGTACTATTGGCTGAGACGTGTGGCAAAAAACGCGTACACATTCATATCCACCCCCTTCTTACATGCAACTGTGTTATAATTGGAAATGCTATCTTGTATGCACATTGGTGCATGTTTGTTATTCTATTTTGGCTGTTATTTCTAGCATCTCCGTCTCATGGAGTTTCTTCTTGTACTGCAGATCTTACAAGACGATTTTGTACAGCTGCAGAGATAAAATTTTACTTTAGTAACTTGATGAAAGGCGGGAGCCGCCTGAAGCCTAACAATAATTGTAACTTAACTTCTTGGCTGTCTGGCTGTGAGCCAGGATGGGGTTGTAGCACTGACTCTGAAGATCCAGTTGACCTAAAAAATTCTCAGGAAATACCTGGTAGAGGATCTGACTGCCAATCATGTTGTGAGGGATTCTTCTGTCCTCGTGGTATTACTTGCATGATACGTAAGTATTTGAAAATTTTTTCCTCATTTGAATTTTCATCTTATTTAATTTATTTTGTTATTTTACTGATCCAATTATTTTACTGAACTTGGGTCTTCTCTCAGTTAATTTGCTCCAATTTTTTCTCACCGCGATCTTTCTGTTTTCAGAATGATGTCTTTCTAATACTTGATATGTTTAGTTACAATATTTCTTACAAATATGGAAGGGCATGGTGCAATTTAAATCTTGGACATGCTGACCAAATTGCAGTCTACCTTACAATAACTAGACATCTAAATCTTTAAGTTTATCTAGCCATCCATGTATTAACCCACTAATCTCAAGACGAGTCCGCTTAGATGATGTGTAACCTAGGCATATATTTCGAAAGACCCAAGGACATGCATTCAACTCTGTATAGGACTGTCTACAACCAAATAGCCCTACTACTTTTTCTTTCCGACCAATCCTCTGGCTGAAATTCTCTCCAATCCCTGACTTAACTGGTCCTTGCACTATCATTTTATGATTTCTTAAAGATCCCTGCTTTCAAAGGGGGCTTATGTGTATTACTGTGTCTTGTTTCTTACTGTTGCCTATGTGAGTCATCTGTTTTTATATAAACTTTAGATGTTTGCTTTGCCTATGCTGCAAATATTATCTGCCTGAACTTTTTTATTTTTAATGTGCACAATGCATCGAATTGGTTCTCTCTACTAATGATTTTCAATTACCAAAGACACTGAATAACAATTTCTTTCAATTTTGAAGCCTGTCCGCTAGGTTCCTACTGCCCACTTGCAACCCTCAATAACTCTACAGGCATATGTGAACCGTACGTTTATATTCTTATTATTATGCTCCCTTTGTTTTTGTACATTCCTATCCTAAAATGTGCGTAACACAATTATTCATAAAACTATGCAGATACGATTACCAGCTACCTCCATTGAAGCCAAATCACACTTGTGGCGGTGCAGATATTTGGACAGATATTCGCACTAACAAAGACTTATTCTGTTCCGCAGGATCTTATTGTCCAACAACTACAAGTAAAATTTCTTGCAGCAGTGGGTATTAATTTATCATCTCAAACTTATTTTGATTATCTATCACCTTGAGACCATAATCCGTCAAGCCATAATATTTAAGACCATCTGATGATAATTTCCAAAAATTTCAGGAATTACTGTCCCACGGGTTCTACTGATGAGAAACGTAAGTTCCAAGAACTTCAAGCTAAAACATGCCAAGTCATTTTTTTTCCTTTGTTTCACATCACTTACCATTCCCCGCCAGTGAAAGAACACTTCCACGTCTAAGTGATAACGACCTCAACAATGCAACATTCTGTAGATTTCTTTAACACGATACCATGTATGTCAAAAATTAAATTTCAGGTTGCTTCAAGTTGACAACTTGCAATGCCAACACCGCAAGTCAAAATATTCATGCATATGGAGTTTTGCTTATTGTAAGTAGCCTATACTGTTATTAGTACAATCACTGTCTCTTCCCCTTCTTCCTCTGATTTTGGTTTATGTTTTTTCCTGTTGTTTTTCTTCTGGATCTTTTAACCCAGTGTTGAGGCATCTATAGATGATTGATGTCAAACATTAATCAACTCTTATTTCAGGCAGCACTGAGTACTCTTCTGCTAATTATTTATAACTGTTCGGACCAAATTATTACGACTCGGGAAAGAAGATATGCCAAATCCAGGGAAATAGCCGCAAGAACAGTCAGGGAGAGGACAAAAGCACGTGCAAGGTGGAAAGCTGCAAAAGATGCTGCTAAGAAGCATGCCCTCGAGTTGCAGGCACAATTTTCTGGCAAATTCTCCAAGAAGATCCCAACGAATTCTGACCAACTTAGGATTTTAAATGAAGGAGAAAGAGAAACCGACCTATACCAAACTATGTCACCTGGCACTTCATTAACTGCAACTGAAGGAAAGAAAACTGGACATGGCAATCACAGGCACATGATATATGAAATGGAAGATGACTCTGCTAGTTTCGAAGATTTTGATTCTGCTCAAGGTAAAAATAACCAAAAGAAAATTGCAAAAGAAAAACAAATTCATACTCACAGTCAGATTTTCAAGTATGCATATGCACAACTTGAGAAAGAGAAAGCTCAGCAGCAGCAGAACAAGAATCTTACCTTCTCTGGAGTTATTTCAATGGCTATGAACAATGACATTCGGAAAAGGCCTCTAATTGAGATTGCATTTAGAGACTTAACTGTTACTTTGAAAGGAAAAAATAAAAATCTTTTGAGTTCTGTAACTGGGAAGATACGACCTGGCCGTATTACTGCTGTCATGGGCCCATCAGGAGCTGGAAAAACAACCTTTTTGTCTGCTTTGGCTGGGAAAGCAGTTGGATGCATGGTTACTGGCACGATTCTTGTAAATGGGAAGTCAGTATCGATTCACTCGTATAGAAAAATCATTGGTTTTGTGCCACAGGATGATATTGTACATGGAAATTTAACTGTGGAGGAGAATTTGTGGTTTAGTGCAAGATGCAGGTATGTAGTGTTTATTTATGCACGGTGTTTAGTTACTATTTTTATTTACCAAACATATTATTTGTATGGGTGGATTTTAGCAGATCGTCAATTCCTATCAGTCGTGATGTGAAACCTTTCTTCCTACTGAATCTTTGCTAAATTTATCAAAATCAGTGTATAGGTCTTTGATAATCATTGGGGAGGATCTTACAGACTGGTTCTGTCATATTCTCGGTATTCTATTGCTGAATTATGTAACTCGCAAATTCTCAACCATTGTTATTCATGGTTCAAGTAATGAAATATTTTCTAATGACGAGTCTTTGGCAATCCATAACCCTGTTACATTTGTCATATGCATAGTCAATGCATCCATAGGAAGGTTCAGATGGTCACAGCTGGTTAAGCTGGACCTGTGCTGGATGGTAAATTGACTTGTTATGTAGAGACAAAATGCTTTTGGTGAAGAACATAACTTACAGCCTATTGTTAAGTCGATGTAATAGTCAAGGTAGTCCACTCAGTGATATTTTCAACAAGATGAGAATAACTTTTTAGCTTAATAGCAAAAGAATTATTCTACTTTTAACACACACATATACACACAACCCAAAAAAAAAATTAAAAAATTAAAAGAAACAAAAATGAAAAAGCTTATAAAAAGTTTCACACAATGCACATGCACCATGTGATTGGCGTTGATTTAAAAGTGATGTAATGTGTTTACAATAGGATCTTGTCAAGTGTGTTGTGTGTAAATATTGTGCTAGTTTTTTTGTGTACATGTAGCATTTTTCATAGCAAAAATATGAATATGGTCTGTGCTAATAATACACTTTGGATATTTATGTGCTTGTTTTATATGCAATTTGGATTTTACTGGTGACTTACACCTTCAGCACCGATATCAGAGAGCCATTGCATACTGTGAAAATCTTTTTAATGTCTCATCGATAGAAAGTACATATCTTCTGCAAATATTTGCTGTTACTTCGTTGCAGTTTTAAATTATACTGCATTGCTTCTGTGAAAGCAGATCAATTGAATTTCATTCCATAATCATACATTTATATCGTTTTCCAATCATAATCACCACTTCAAAATTGCACCTTATCAATATGTTCTCATCCTTGATCTATACGCTATTTTTACCCTTTAATGCTGAATGAAATCATTCAGTACAGAATTTTGTATTAACTGCTTTTATATTTTGAAAATGTGAAGATTATCTGCAGATTTACCAAAAGCAGACAAAGTTCTTATTGTTGAAAGGATCATAGACTTCTTGGGATTACAAGCAGTCCGTGGTTCCCTAGTTGGAACAGTTGAGAAACGAGGAATTTCTGGAGGTCAAAGGAAACGAGTAAATGTTGGTGTGGAGTTGGTGATGGAACCTTCTTTATTGTTCTTAGATGAACCTACATCTGGATTGGATAGCTCATCTTCACAGCTACTCCTCAAAGCGCTTCGTCGAGAAGCACTCGAGGGGGTAAACATCTGTATGGTTGTCCATCAACCAAGGTAATGATGAGGGAAAAGTGCACGATTGGTCCCCCTAACCTATGAAAAGGAGCAAGTTTTTCTGGAACTTCTCACCATAGTTGCGCAAACACCCAAGCGATGGGCATTGAAAACCGTTAAATTGTCATGTCTTCCTGATATGACCAATTTTATGGAGGAAACAAGTGTCGTGGCAAAGTCTAAAAGTTTGTGATTTAACAAGGATTTGAAGGATTTCTAATGTTGGGGTCTGGTTGTGCAGCTATATTTAAATTTCCTGGACCAACTTGCAACTCAAGCAATAGCTGAGACTTTCAGTGCAATTTTTGCTTATAACAAACAAAAATTACTCTTGTAGAGTTTGATTAAAACATGACCTCATCCATTTTAGGGCTGAAAATTTTACCTGTTTGACTCATATATATTTCATATCTTAGCACCAGCATGAATCAGTTTCTTGGAGCAGGAACAGCCGACACAAAATGCACCTTCTTTTATTTTCATCCAGGGTGAGCCTTTATTCTTTGTTTAACTTAATGTTTATTTCTCCTTTGCAGCTACACGTTATTCCAGATGTTTGACGATTTAGTACTTCTAGCAAAAGGAGGCCTAACTGTCTATCACGGTCCGGTGAGAAAAGTTGAAGAATATTTCATAGGTCTAGGGATCAATGTCCCAGAACGTGTTAATCCTCCAGATCACTATATTGACATTTTGGAGGGGATGATCAAAACAAGTTCAAGCTCAGGCATGACGTATAGGGAACTTCCTGTTAGATGGATGCTTCATAATGGTTATCCTATACCCCCAGAGTTGAGGAAGAGTTCGCCTGAACTTATGACATCCCCAGTGAACATAAATCCCGAAAACGATGTACGTTTTCCTGGTTCCGTCACTGAGGAACAATCCTTTGCTGAGGAGGTATGGAAAGATGTCAAATGCAATGTGGAGCGTAAGCGAGATATGATAAGACACAACTTCTTGAGATCGATAGATTTGTCCAGGCGGAGAACCCCAAGCACTCTCCGACAGTATAAGTACTTCCTTGGAAGGTACAAAAATTCTTAAATGCAAAATTTGTGTGATATTAAAGTCAGACTTGGTTTTAGGTCATGCCTGCCATTCTAAGCTTAGAAAAGTTAACTTACAAGTAAAAAAGTTTTAAAATAAATATATTTTTTTAATTGAAGTTACTTATTTTGACATATAAAAGAGTTATTTATATTACTTCTTTAAGGTTTGTCGAACATTCTCTAATGTGCTCTTCCTTATTGAGGGGTGAGGACTGAAATACTGCTGTCATAGCAATTCCCAGGAGTCTTAACTTATTTACTTGGCTTTCTGATCTTCTATCTTCATATGACAATCTCAGGGTTGGTAAACAAAGGTTACGAGAAGCCAAGGTGCAGGCAGTAGATTATCTTATTCTTTTACTTGCTGGAGCAAGCTTGGGATCGCTTACGAAAGCCAGCGATGAAACCTTTGGTTATGCTGCTTATACGTATACAATTATTGCTGTTTGTAAGTTCATGAAATTTTCAGATTCCTCGTGTTAGAAATTCTCATTTGTGTTAATTTATTTTCAAAACTAGAAGAATGTCACATGCTAAAAAATTGGATCCTTCAGACATGACTTATTTTTATATGCTTTTCCCTTCTTTCTTCATTATATACTGTGGACAAGATCTGTTCATCCTCCTTTACTCTTTCTGATGTTATTTTATATTCCTCTTGAATTTCAGCTTTGTTATGCAAGATTGCGGCTCTGAGATCATTTTCTCTTGACAAGTTACAATACTGGAGAGAGAGTGCTTCTGGCATTAGCAGCCTGGCTCATTTTGTTTCAAAGGACACAATGGACCACTTCAATACGGTGATAAAGCCGGTGGTGTATCTCTCAATGTTTTATTTCTTCAGCAACCCAAGATCTTCCTTTGCAGATAATTATGTTGTCTTGCTCTGTCTTGTTTACTGTGTAACTGGTGTAGCTTATGTGTTGGCAATCTTTCTTGATCCTGGTCCGTCCCAGCTGGTAACAAATTCTCCTTTCTCGATTGTTTATACTAATTAGAGCTCCTAGAAGTATTATTTGTATCAGTGGCTACTTTTGCTTTGTGTAGTGCTCGGTACTGCTACCGGTGGTGTTGACTCTCATTGCAACTCAGATTAATGCTACGAAATATGTGAAGGCTATAGGAAACTTGTGCTATCCAAAGTGGGCCTTAGAAGCCTTTGTTATTGCAAATGCAGAGAGGTATATTCTAAATCCTGTTTCCATGAGCATCTGAATGCATTCAATGCAGTGTTTATTTTTCTTTAGGATATTCTCATGAATCATAGCTATGCAATTGATTACTGACATGAGCATCTACAGAGGTTAAACACACTGTTGGTTCCTAGAGCTTACAGAGACTTCTCAGTTTGATCGCTGCTCTTCATTTTTTCTGCTCTCTTTTCTTTTCTTATCTTTTTCCCCCCCTTTTTCTCTCCAAATTATTCACTCACTCTACAAACCCCCCCCCCCCCCCAGTTTAGGCTTTTGTCTAATTTGGTCTTTTGACAAAAACTGAATTGATGACTTGGATGACATGAATGAGGATGACATGAATGATGATGTAGCTTGAAAAGTTTGTGAATGCAATAGCTTTATCATCAAGATTGGCCCTGAACAATATATTAGAAGACTGATGCTCTTATGAAGTACTAATTTTTATAAGAATAATTGTCTTAGGGAAATTAAGTATAATGTGCAAAAACCAAATAAAGTAATCAAAGAATCAAGCTACTGTTAGGAATTATAGAAAACATATACGGCAGAAATGAAAACTACAATTCCTGTACTAGGATTAAACTTGCTCTTAGATGGAATTCGCTATCAGAAAATTACCTAGAACAAAATAGCAAATTCAGTATATCTGATCACACCAGAGCTGTCCAAGCGTTCAGCCTCTAACAGTAATCCATACAGCAAGAACAATCCAAGAATATGAACTTTTCATAGTGGGGACTAGGGTTTCTGTGTTGTCTTGTGCTAGTGAGTTAACACGGAAACGTGCGTGTGAATATCGTAGTAACCACAGACCCTAAAGCGCTCTATTTATAGATTTCTTATGAAACCCTAGATCTACCATAATCAGATTAGGATTCTAGAGACCGTACTGTACGGTCTGACCCAATTAATTTTATTAATTAAATCGGTCCATTATGTACAAACCAGGTCCAACTATTGGGCTTTATATATTAATTCCAATAATCTCCCACTTAGACAAGGTTTAATTCTAAAAGATCCGATTCTTACCTTTTGTGTATGACCTATTAGGCTCCCACTCACAATGAGAAACATCATAATCCTATTATTCTAATCGAATTAGAATAAGACAAACTAAAATCTCTATTTTAATTTATCATTGATTCACCTAGATCGATTAGTTCATGACGCCGTGTAAGATTGACATCTAGGAATGAGTAAAGGCGATCCATGTGACGGAATGTCCTATGGTATGATAAGACCTTTCCACGATATAATCACTTCATCAATATAACTCAATTTATTAAGAGATATGAATGAGATGTCAATCTCATTTCAACCAACTATATTATTCGCACAGACCTGACGTTGATAAACTTGTGATCATGATTGAAACTCCTTTCAACTTACAATCACACCTTGGTTAAGAAATTTCCAACAACTCAAGTACCGAAAGGCATATTATAGTTTCCTAATATCCATGAGTGATGAATCCTCATATTGAATACTCTCGACTTTCATGCAACTTTCATTATACTTGTACGGCATATTCCTGATAGCTGATGGATAGAATCTCATCTAATATCCGCCTAAGCATAACAATCATCACATAAGAATTTATAGTATCCTGAAGTCAAAGGGTCAATTCCACAACCGTCCATTAGAGATAAACCACTAATGCTAGAATAATCTCCACGTGGTATCTCTAGACGGATCATCTAATGCTTGATCTACTAACAAAGCATCCATGTGCTCATTCGAATGTCTCCACATTCTAACTCATGAGATCAGCTACTTTCTTAATAAGAAAGAAATATAACACATGCTAGTCTATCTGCAACAACAGTATTCGTATCCTGTAATCGCCTCAACTAGGGATATAGTTTAAGAATAACTGATAACATACATCTCGCAATCACAACTCATTGTGATTAACAAGTTATTCTAGTCTTGTTCTACGGACTCTATTCTTTTAATAATAAGTTAATAATACTTATAAAAATAATAGATCTGCTATTAAAATCTATGTTGCTCGGACACTCGTGCGTGTCTCCGAGTGTCAGATGTTTTATTTTCATAAACTTAGGATACGAGGACATGGCTAAAAAAGATCCGAATTTTAGACACGGGTGCGGAGATATGGCATTCTTAATAAATGAAATTGGTTTTTAAATAAAAAAGAAAGAGCATCAAACAAGCTCAGAGAATGAGGAAAAATAACAAGAGAGAGTTTAATACTACAAATGTTGAGCCCAATAAACAACCTTATTTCAGAAGCCCAAATTAGTAATAGAGATAATACTACAAATGTTGGGCCTAATAGCCAACCTCGTTTGGAAGCCTAAATCCGTCTAATGAATACAGGGTAAATAGGTCGTTTTGAACTAGTTCTTCTTTCCCAACTTCCAGATTCCTTCCTTTTTGATCTCTGCGTCTGTGTCCGGCTCTTCTTCGGTTCAGCTACGTCAGTCATCGTCTCCTACTGTGTCCACTTGGAATTTCAGGGATCCGGTACGGACCTCACAACAACACCCGTGTTGTGTCGTGTCAACACGGGTGCGCCGGCCTTCCGGTCTTGTCCGAGCAACAGAGATTAAAATGATATCTTACAAAATAGTATACTACTAAAGTCCAAATAAACTAGATTCAGTCATTCTGTATCTAATACCCATGGACGTAGCAAGACTATCATGCTTGTTATGTGACAACGTTTTGTCAACGGATATGCAACATTATTGTCTGTAGACTATCCATTCGATCTGCAAGACTATCCATGCGCTCTCTCTCTGCTTGTGTCTTTGGACACATCCTTTGAGAGATTAATCCCATGTCCTATGGGACAGAGTCTTCTCTTGTACTCTTCTATTTTAAATCTTCTTAAGATTTTGTCTATATACATAGATTGGGTTAGGCCAGGCACTTTTAGATCTGTATCTATTGATCTTAATCCCAAGAACATATGCCGCCTCTCCCAAATCCTTCATAGAGAAGTTAGTTGATAACCAAATTTTTTCTCTTCTTTCATTTTTTCTCTCCCCAAATTATTCACTCACCCTACAAGCCTTTTTTTTTCTTTTTTCTTTTTTTTTTTTCCGGTTTAGGCTTTTGTCTAATTTGGTCTTTTGACAAAAACTGAATTGATGACTTGGATGATGTGAATGATGGCGTAGCTTGTAAAGTTTGTGAATGCAATAGCTTTATCATCAAGATTGGCACTGAACAATATCTTAGAAAATTGATGCTCTTATGAAGTACTAATTTTTATAAGAATAATTGTCTTGGGGAAATTAAGTATAATGTGCAAAAACCAGATAAAGTAATGAAAGAATCAAGCTACATAATTGTTTCAATCATGCAAGTCAGCAGCTGTAGTGCATAATTTAAAGCAAAATGGAAGTTCAGTGGTGGGGAGGGGAGGGGAAAAATAGTAGGTGACCAAAGTGAAATAAAACGAGTTAGATAGTTCCATTCATGTGCTCATGGTGAGCAGGTGTTGATTTGTTCACCACAACGGTGTGCTGAAACGTGGTGTCAAAAATTTAAAATTTTTTTCTGCCACGTGTGCCCACAATTAGTGGCGGGCATATTAACACCTGTTCATCGTGGATGGGTGAACATGTCCGATAATTTTGGTATCTAATCAAAGCTTGGAAACCGCGTCCTGCAACTGACGATGAAGCATTACTGCCCCTAGTCACCATCTAAAGTTTTCCGAAGTACACATGCTTTGCATGCTTAAAATCTTCGGTGGTGAGTATGGGAAGAAATGCAAATTCTTGTTTCATATTTGGTAGATGGGATTACACATGAATTAGTGGACGATACTATTAAGAAAAATAAGCTCATGTCCTCCCAGTCTAGTCAATAATGAGTACTGAACATATAGTTAGGTGGAATTAACAGATATAATGCATAGCTATTTTGTAAGAAAATTTGATACTAGGATGGGAAGGAAATGCACAATCAGATGAAAACAAGAGGAAAAAAACTTGTGCTTATGAGAACCCATTTTCTACGGAGCCAAATACAGCTCTATAAGCGAGTCCGACTACCAATCACAAGCCGTCACATGTTCATGGTTTTCTAATTTGACTGTTTGTGATCGGTTGTTGGCAACATATTATGGATCTTTATTTGGCTCTATAGAATAGAAAAACAGTGAGCTAGAAGTATGGAGTGCCTTATCGTTTACGAAGAAAATGAAATAGCCCCGTGTTAATATGCAATCTTCGCATAGATTTATGTTGAAATAAATGGCAATCGTAATAACTGATGTTGGACTACCCTAGATTAACTGGTTTTCTTCCTGCTGCAGGTACTATGGCGTGTGGCTTATTACGCGATGTGGTGCACTGCAGAAATATGGGTATAGTGTACATGATTGGGGGCTCCGTATAGCTTTGCTAATCCTTGCTGGTTTAGTTTGCCGCGTCATAGCTTTTATTGGCATGGTAACTTTCCAAAAGAAGTGAGTTCAACATCAGTTCAACCTGCACTTGAGCTTTCAGGCATAAAGTATATATGAATTTTAAGAGGCCTGGCTATAGTATGGCCCATATGCCATGCGATTATTCAGACAGGCTCACGGTCGAGTTTGTGTTAGATAACATCGAAAAGATTAGAGGTTCATTTACATTTTTATGAACGGCTGCGCGATATGTTGGAGAATGACGCGTTGGATATATGGAAATGAAGAATAGCAGTAGGATTACTTATCTATTGTTTATACTTATAAAATGGAGTCAAATTGTAAACCAACTGTACTATTTTTATAATTTGTTGTACCCAATATCCATAGCATTGCTCTTGAAGCATATATATCACATATACTTCATTCTTTAGTTGTATATATGCACGCAGAAGATATCAAAATGAAAATTCTAACTTGCAGATATGTGTGCATTCACGCGTGCACACATATTTAGTCGTCTGGATCTCTTGTCATCCGTCTGGTGGCGGGAAATCATTCTTTAACATATTTAGTAGTAATTAGGGGTACACGTTGATTTTTTTTTTTTTTTTAACTAGTTCTTTTCAATAGTAATATATGTTTTGGTGGTTTTCCATGTAAGTATAAATGAGCAAAGTGGTGAATTTTTCTAATGAGTTGCACAGTGAGATCTGGCTCATTGGAAATCATAATATAATAAAGTGGTGCATGTAAACTTTGAAAAAGACGTCGTCCAATCGACTAACACAATAATGTGTCAGTCAAAAGCCTCTCAGCTCTTATATAGAAAAAAACAAATTCTTTTTATATTACTACATGTTCTTTTATTGTCATACGTTAGTTGACAAGCAACAGAGAGAGAGAGAGCATTCCATGTCTGTGTGCATGTGTGTGGAGTTTTTTCTGTTTTTCTTTCTTGGTGGTGGCTGTAACTATATGCGTAGATAATTAGTAGTTTTTCCCCCCTGAAGCAAGATAATTAGTAATTATTCATGTCATTTTTCACACTAGGTTTGAATCTGAAAGTTATTATATTTATTGTCACAAAATTATCACTTGGATCACAATTTTAGTACACCCAATTTTATTATATATTGGGAAATATCTCAACTCAAAAATCTAAACCAGATCGTGAGTGTGTGTGTGTGTGTTTGTGTGTATATAATTAGACAACTGACGAGTTCTTTTTTAAAACTAGCCTCATGATTTGACAGAGCAATTATTCTATTTTTAGCGATCCGTTTACACAGCCGATTACTAAATGTAAATAAAATGACAAAAACACCCCTATTTGAGTTATTAAAAATATCATATCGGCTGCTCCTTCCTCCCTCAATTTAGATTCCCAAAATTCGATTGTGCTTCGACTTGGATAGCTAAAAGCCTGCTCTCTCCTATTTGATCTGTCCATTTTAGCTGCGATTTTGGTCGGCGATTTCATTTAGTAGCGACAAGCAAATTCAGTTCTGATCGGCGATTCCAAATCCTAGGCTTGTGAGCTAATTCAGTTCACTCCGTTGCCTAGTGCGAACCTACCAAAATCGATTTGACAGGCTTGCGACTGCTACAAAAAAACAAGAGTTGTAGCGGCGAAATTTTGCGACAACGTCAAATGTCGTTGCTATAGTGTTGGTTGCAGCGGCGACATTGAGTCGCCGCAGTAGCTTGCGACAGTTTAATGTCGTTGATATAGGTTGTGTCTACAACGGCGGCATCATAATGCCGTCACTATTGGCTTTGTATATAGCGGTGACATTATAATACCTATAGCGGTGACATCAAAAGTCGTCACTATAGGATTGGCGGGAAGATTTCCCACCTTTGTTGTATTTACCAATGACAAGTTATTGTTATAGGTAACATGTTCGTCACTATATTTGTAATAATCTATATAATATATATTATAAATGAATATTATAAATGCAAGATTCGAATTGACAGCTCTTTTTGTTCAATTAGTGAGGCACTTGTGAAGACAAGGTCAATGGTTTGAAACTTGAGACTTGTAAAATAATGTGTTCTATTAATACTATATATTGTAAGACCTGGTATTGTGGCCCACATAATATTAACAGTCTAATGGGCTAAAATTAATTAGTTAATTAATGGGTGGTTTATTAACTACCCACTTTGATGGAAAGTGGGTAGTGTCTTGGGCCCAAAGAAACTGGTGTCTAGGGTTTCAAGTAACCTAGAGTTCCTGGGTATAAAGAAACTACCTCTCTCTGCCTATAAATATGAATGGAAGCCATCAGTTATCTACATTCAATTACAGAAGGCTAAGAGGGAGAACGATTTCTTCTCTTGTATTTCTCAACAGCCTTCAATCACAATAACTATCATGGATCAAGGTATGTTCTAATCCGATCTCTTAAATATTTATTTATGTGTGCATGAAAGTTAGGAATTCTAAAGATTCAGGGATTAGAGTTTATGTAAATTATATCGTTGCATGATTGATTAATTGCTAACATTTGGTATCAGAGCTTATGGTTGAGGAATTCTTAATTTTCCATTAAAGATAAATGTTTTAATTATATAATAGTCGTATGTTGGTTGCAATACGAATCACTGTAATTGATTAATGACGATAGTGATTATATGATAATGCATGGATTGATTTTAGAATGACTGTCCAATAATCGACCGAATATTTTATGTCAATTTTATATATTGACTACAGTCATGTATTGCGTGGTTTATGAATTCTCATATACACATCTTATAATGTGTGTTTCCATTCAGTATACAAATTAATCATGAAGGCATGGCAGCTGGTTTACAATATATTTGTAAAATTAATAGTTTTGGGCTTGTGGCTACAATTTTAAATGGATGAATTGAATGGTTCAATATTAATTGCTTACGTGTATAATGCTTCCGAGTTTACTGCGTACTGTAGGTATCAATTAGTTTTATGCTTTTGGTTTCGGTTGGATCAAGTGAATATGCTAATGTCTTTTAACGAGTTTTCTAGATTAAAGTTTAATTAGCATATTCTACTATGTAATATCAATTGAAGGATTAATGTTTGCTGCGTTAATTAAACAGTTTGCTAGTAGTAATACACTAGCAAATTATGTATGTCTCTAAATAACAATAATATGAAATTCAAGTTTGATTAAGAACAAGTTTGTTAATCACCAAAGTGGTCAAACTTTAAAGTTACAAACATTGAATTTTAAAAGTTATCTATCAATTACTTGCGAATAATGAATGCTAGTAAATGAAGATTTATTATATTCACAAGTTAATTGATGTTCAACATTATTAAAATTGCTACGGATCGCCCAAAGGTTGATTGATTAATTTTATTAATCTAGAACATAATCGTGGTTAATTGATGTACCTAATTAGATATATTTTGTATATCCAAAGATAACATATAGGTCTAATTGGACTATGTATAATTACCAATAATGGAAAATTTATATATAGAATCATTATTATGTTCATTAAAGTAGTATATCGTTCTATCACCCAAAGGAGAACATCGATATACATTTATGATTATATAATCTGAATCTGAATTAAACAATTTAAATTAAATTCAAAGCATTAACGTTGAACATCTATATTTTGCAGTAACTATTCCTCTTTCGCTTCATTCGCAAGCTGCATCCGTTCCACTGTTTAATAGGCTCAATTACTCTGACTGGAGTGAACAAGTTCAGTTCAACTTAGGTGTTTTGGACTTGGCACTCCAAATTGAACAACCTGATGAGTCCACTGATGAAAGCAGTGAGCAAGAAAGGGCTTTATATAACAAATGAGAAAAATCCAACAGGTTAAGCTTAATGTTCATGCGAATGACTCTAGCAAAGAACATCAAGTCTGCTCTTTCCAAAACTGAAAATGCTAAGTAATTTATGAAGTTTGTTGAAGAACGTTCTCAAACTGCTGATAAGTCACTTGCTGGGACACTAATGAGTACTTTAACCACCATGAAATTTGATGGTTCTCGTACCATGCATGAACATGTCATTGAGATGACTAACATAGCAGTAAGACTTAAGACTCTGAGAATGAATGTTGATGAGAACTTCCTGGTACAGTTTATTATCAATTCATTGCCTCCTAAGTATGGTCCATTCCACATGAATTATATTATGTTGAAAGATAAGTAGAATGTGAATGAATTGTACAGTATGCTTATGCAAGATGAGACAAGGCTTAAGAAACAAGGAACTCATTCCATTCATCTCGTGAGTAATCAAGGAGCTGGAAAGAAATATAAAAAGAAGTCTGGAAAGGGCACTAAAGATGGACCACTAAAGATTACTGAGCTTCTGTGCAAATCCACAAGAAAGACCATAAGAAGGACATATGCCATTTCTGTCATAAGCCTGGGCACTATCAGAAAGATTGCCAGAAACGTAAGGCGTGGTTCGAAAAGAAAGGTAAATGTAATGCTTTAGTATGTTTCGAATCGAATTTGGTAGAAGTTCCTTCTAATACTTGGTGGATTGATTGTGGATCTACTATTCATGTTTCCAATACGATGCAGAGATTCCTTACAATCCGAACCATAAAGCCAAATGAAAGATTCATCTACATAGGAAATCGAGTGAAAGCTCCTATTGAAGCCATTGGAACTTACTGTTTAGTTTTAGATACTAAATTTCATCCAGATTTATCAGAAACCTTTTATGTACCCTCAATTTCTCGAAACGTAATTTAATTATCAAGACTAGATATTACTGGCTTCAAGTTTGAATGTGAGAATAGATGTTTTAATTTACTTAAACATGGCCGTATTGTTGGCGCTAGTTTTCATTGTGACGGCCTATACAAATTGAATCTTGACAATCACTTTGCTGAGAGACTTTTAACCCTGCATCATAACGTTGGTAATAAACGTGGTTCAATGAATGAAAATTCTGCTTACTTGTGGCATAAACGTTTGGGTCATATATCTAAAGAAAGAATGGAAAGATTGGTAATGAATGAAATTCTTCCAAAATTGGATTTTATCGATCTTGGAGTATGTGTAGATTGTATTAAAGGAAAAAAAAACCAAATGTACTAAGAAAGAAGCCACAAGGAGCACACAGCTTCTTAAGATTATACATACCGACATATATGGACCTTTTGATGTTCCATCTTTTGGTGGAGAAAAGACGTTCATCACTTTTATTGATGGTTTTTTTACGTTATGCATATGTCTACTTGCTACATGAAAAATCTCAACCAGTAAATGCATTAAAAATTTTCAGTAACAAAGTTGAAAGACAATTAGAGAGAAAGGTGAAAATTGTTAGATCTGACAGAGGAGGTGAATTTTTTGGCCGGTATGATAAAACTGGACAACATCCAGGTCTATTTGCAAAATTTCTTGAAAGTCGTGGCATGTGTGCTCAATACACTATGCCAGGCACACCATAACAGAATGGTGTAGCTAAAAGGCATAACCGTACCTCAATTGAAATGATTAGATGTATGTTATCTAATTCATCTTTACCTATATATTTGTGGATGTATGCCTTAAAAATTGCCATGTATTTGCTTAATAGGGTTCCCAGTAAAGCAGTTCCAAAGACTCCTTTTCAGTTATGGACTGGTGGAAAACCCAGCTTAAGGCACCTGCATGTTTAGGGTTGTCTGGCAGAAGTAAGGATCTATAATCCACAGGAGAAGAAACTGGATTCAAGAACAACCGGTGGGTTTTTTTATTGGTTATCCAGAAAAATCAAAAGGGTATAGATTTTACTGTCCTAACCACAGTACAAGAATTGTTGAAACTGGAAATGCTAGGTTCATTGAAAATGGCGAAATCAGTGGGAGTGTGAAACCACATAATGTAGAGATTCAAGAAGTTAGAGTACAAATTCCATTATCTTCAACATCTTCTAATGTTGCTGTTCCACCAGTTGTTGAACGTCATGACAACATAGCGGAACAACAAATTAACGATCCAACACCTTACATTGAAGAAGGTATTAATGAACCTACTAAAAATACACCACAAGAAATACCATTATGACGATCAGAAAGGCAACGCAGATCAGCTATTCCTGATAATTATTTGGGTTATCTACAAGAGTCAGAATTTGACTTAGGAATTGTAGACGACGATCCAGTTTCATTTTGACAAGCCATTAATAGTGTTAATTCTGATAAATGTGCAGATGCTATGAAAGAGGAGTTGAAATCTACGGACCAAAATCTAGTCTGGGATCTTGTTGACTTACCGGAATCGAGTAAAAGAGTTGGCTGTAAGTGGGTCTTTAAGACCAAGCGTGACTCTAAGGGTAATGTCGAACGATATAAAACTAGACTTGTTGCCAAAGGTTACACTCAAAAGAATGACATTGACTACAAAGAGACCTGTTCCCCTATCTCTAAGAAAGATTCTTTCAAAATTATTATGGCTTTAGTAGCCCATTATAACTTAAAGTTACATCAAATGGACGTGAAAACTGTCATTCTGAATGGAAATTTAGATGAAGAAGTTTATATAGATCAGCCTGAAGGTTTTCTAGTTGAAGGAAAAGAACACATGGTGTGTAAATTAAAGAAATCAATATATGGTCTTTAAACAAGTTTCCCGTCAATGGTATCTTAAGTTCAACAATACTGTAATTTCCTTTGGATTTAAAGAAAACGTCGTTGATCAATGTATATATCTGAAGGTCAATGGGAGCAAGTTTATCTTTTTGATTCTATACATTGATGATATCTTGCTTGCTACAAATGACCTTTGGTCTTCTGCATAAAACCTAGAAATTTCTCTCTACGAATTTTGAAATGAAAGATATGGGAGAGGCAACTTATGTGATCGGTATTGAAATATTTAGACATAGATCACAAGGATTGTTAGGGTTGTCTAAGAAGGCTTGCATCAATAAAGTTTTAGAGAGATTTAAAATGGAAAAAAGTTCTGCAAGTGTAGTTCCAATTCAGAAAAGTGACAAGTTTAGTCTCAAGCAATGTCCAAAAAATGAATTGGAATGTCAACAGATGACAAACATTCCTTATGCATCAATTGTTGGGAGTTTAATGTATGCACAGACTTGTACCAGGCCAGACATCAGCTTTGCTGTTGGAATGCTGGGCAGGTATCAAAGTAATCCAGGACTTGATCATTGGAAAGCTGCAAAGAAAGTATTGAGATACTTGCAAGGAACGAAAGTTCACATGCTCACTTATTAGAGGTCTGATAATTTGGAGGTCATTGGATATTCAGATTCAGATTTTGCTGGATGTATTGATGCAAGAAAGTCAACATTTGGCTATTTATTTCTCTTGGCTGGAGGAGTCATATCATGAAAAAGTGTGAAGCAGTCTTTTATTGCTGCATCCACTATGAAAGCTGAATTTGTGGCATGCTTTGAGGCCACCGTTCATGGGAATTGGTTGCGGAACTTTATTTTAGGACTTGGGATTGTCGACAATATTGCCAAGCCTTTGAAAATTTTTTGTGATAATTCTACAGCAGTCTTCTTTTCAAAAAATGACAAGTGCTCTAAAGGTGCTAAACGTATGGAATTGAAGTACTTTGCTGTTAAAGAAGAAGTTCAAAAACAAAGAGTATCAATTGAGCACATTAACTCCAATCTTATAATTGCAGACCCATTAACAAAATGATTGCCACCAAAGACATTTACTGAACATGTCGAAAGAATGGGCATTCCCCGAAATGGTCATGACATTATGTAATTTATGATTTGTGATATTTACGTATTTGACACTTTGAGCTCAATTATATTGTTTTTGATAAGTTATTTTCCTGTCTCAATTTTAGTGTATACGGATGTTAACATGAATGTTGACAGGATAATCTTTACCAAGACATTATTATCTTATGTCTTTACGTATTATGTTGAGTGAGAACTAATGCTGTAGTACATGGAAGGAATTATATTGAAATAATGATGTAAAACCGTCATGACTCTTATTGGTTTTGACTTACGGATAGACAACCAATGTATGAAAAATTTTAGCTTTATGATATGCGCATTATGTTATAGGCCACTTATGGAAACAATATTATACGAGCCAAGTGGGAAAATGTAAGACCTAGTATTGTGGCCCACATAATATTAGCAGTCTAATAGGCTAAAATTAATTTGTTAATTAATGGGTGATTTATTAACTACCTACTTTGATGGAAAGTGGGTAGTGACTTGGGCCCAAAGAAATTGGTGTCTAGAATTTCAAGTAACCTAGAGTACTTGGGCATAAAGAAACTGTCTCTCTCTGCCTATAAATATGAATAGAACCCATCAGTTATGTACATTTAATTACAGAAGACTAAGAAGGAGAACAGTTTCTTCTCTTGTATTTCTCAATAGCCTTCAAACACAATAACCATCATGGATCAAGGTATGTTCTATTGAACCTTAAATATATATTTATATATGCGTGAAAGTTAGGAATTTTAAAGATTCAGGAATTAGCGTTTATGTAAATTGTATCGTTGCATGATTGATTAATTGCTAACATATATATGTTTAGATAATTAGTAGTTTTTTCTTTTTTTCTTTCTTGATGGTGGCTGTAAAACTATATGAACTGATAATTAGTAGTTTTTTTTTTAAAGCAAGAGATTAGCAGTTATTCATGTCATTTTTGACATTCGGGCTGAATCAGAAGATTATTAAATTTATTAGCACAAAATTTTCACTTGGATCACAACTTTAGTACACCTTATTATATATATGGGGAAATATCTCGATTGAAAAATCCAAGCCCGAGATATGAGTGTGTGACTGTGTGTGTATGTGTATAATTACACAACTAACGATTTCTTTTTTAAAACTAGCCTCATGATTTGACAAAATGAGGGAGGACATGGGATGGCATAGAGCATATGTTAATTTTTTATTGAATCATATCATAGAGTTGATTTCATAAGAAAACCAACAGTTAGTTTATAAAATTTTCAACAAACCGTATTTGAAATTATCATCTAATATACAAAGTATTTAAATGTTTATTCAACAATAATAAAGTTGGTGATCTTTTTTCATTTCTATTGCTTTTGTTGTTTTAATCATTTTTTCAAAATTATATAATCTATATATTTATAATATTAACTAAGTTGTGAGTTAATTTTTCCAGCCTAAAATTGATCTGACATCATGATGATATCAAGCTGATGTCCTTAATGTCTTATTTCGTTTTCTGTTTTTATTTTCGTTCACCATAATAATAATAATCTATATCTATTTTTTATTTTTTGAAGTACAATTACAATTCATATTATAATACTAACTAAGTGGTGGGTTAATTTTTCCCGCTTAACACTAAAATCCTAGGGGAATTAGGAATCTGATGTCATGATAATGTCAAGCTGATGTCACTAATATCTCATTTATTTTTCTTTTTTTATTTTCTTTCACCCTAATAATAATCTATATATTTATAATATTAACTAAGTTGTGGGTTAATTTTTTCCGCCTAAAACTAGCTTCCTAAGGTAATTAAGAATCTGATATCGTGATGATATCAAGCTGATATCGCCAATTTCTCATTTATTTTTCTATTTTTATTTTCGTTCACCATAATAATAATCTATATCTATATATTTATTGTTTTGAGAGACAATTACAATTCGCATTATAATACTAAGTGGTAGGTTAATTTTACCCGCCTAAAACTAGCATCTGAAGGGAATTAGGAATCTGATGTCATGCTGATGTTACTAATATCTCATTTATTTTTTTTGTTTTTATTTTCGTTTACCCTAATAATAATCAGATAATACTAATTAAATGGTAAATTAATTTTTTAATTTTGCATTGTAATTTTTAATAATCTATTTATCCGCTCACCTTAATCTCTCTCTCTTTTTTTTTTTTAAATTTTCAGAATTTCGTTTATTATATCTTTTAATTTTGTATAGTAATTTTTAATCATCTCCCAGTTATTGAGGCGGAACCTTTGGCCTTTAGAGATACTTTAGATTTCAATTAACCAAGTAAGTATATCAATTATATTTTTAATTATCTCATTCCTTGCGTTTTAGTGAGTAAGTGCAGTAATCAAATTTATAATTATTTCTTTCCTTTTATATTTGAATAATCAAAGCAACTTTCAGGCCGCCTAATCGGATAAGTATACAAGTAGCTCTATATATAAATATATATTGCACACATATATATTTGCCAACATTCAATCAATTAACATAGAATATTAATTTTGGAAGCAGTTGTACATATTTTTCTTTTAGTTAATTTTTAGTTCGAGTGATCCGGTTAATGAACGTATATTACTTTTATTTTTATCGTTTAATTAATTGTTTACTTTAATTTATTTTAGAGATGTATACATGTTTCCTGTGCGCATGGGTAGATTAGCTAATATTGATGACACGAATTTAGGAATGTAAACGAGTCGACTCGAGCCGGCTCATGAGCTTAAAATTTCGGCTCGGTCTCAGCTCGGGCTTTTTTTTGTCTTAACTCGTCTAACAAAAATTAGACTCGGCTCGAGCTTTAGCTTGAGCTTTGTCCGGGCCGAGGCCTTTAACCTTTTTTTAAGAAAATAGTAAAAAAATATAATATAAAAAGCCAAATTTCCTCTTAAACCCATATAAACGTGCTGACCCGCACGGGCCAAATGAGTTCGACGGGCTGGCTCAACTTTAGCCTTGCCTTAATTTTGAAGTTCAGCCTGAGCTTTGGCCCGCCTAAGATAGGCCACGAGCCAGCTCGGTTCAGGCTTTTTAAGGTCCTTTAAATTTGGCCCTTTTGTGGAAGCAACAGATTAGTCCTTAATGTCTCAGAAAGTTTCGTCTTCGTCCTATACCTTTCTAAACGTTCATATTGATGTACAATGTATGCAAAAATATCAGAAAGGTCCTTGATTTTGCCTAAGTTTCAGTTTTGTCCCATGCTTCTTGATTTCAGTTCACTTTTCCTTGGCTTCGCATTTTTCTTCTGTTCTTCAGTTCTCCCGCGGACCATCTCAGATCATCATCATCATCATCATTATTGTACAACAATACTCAAAACACGGGAGGCTGTTTTGCTTTCTTTTTCTTTCTTTTTTTTTTTTTTTTTTTGCAATCCTTTTTACAAGCATTTTTGTCCCAATTTTAAGATAATATATATATATGCGCGATAGAGAGAAAATGATTATATTAATTGAATGTAGGTGAAAAGAAGTGTAGGAAAAAAGAGAGGGAAAAGTGAAAAGGAATAGAGATAGAAATTTAAAAATAATGATAAAATAATAGTGGATAAGGTGGAGATGAAGCTATGTTTTTAGACCTTATATGTGATACGAGGAATGAAAAATGAGGAAAAAATAATGTAAATGAGATAAAAGTGATTAAAACCAAAAAAAAAAAAAAGAGATATGTGAGACCAATTAAATTTTTTGTTTCTCTCTCTCAAATGGACCATGATAAAAGACCATGGCATTGGAGATCCTCTAACCATTTGGCCACCGACTATAATCAAAGTGGGTTATAAATTGTTACCAAAGAACCATAGCAACTACAGACAAACTAATTAAACCAATAAATTTATTTGTATTTCTACATATATACAACTTTTATTTAATTTTTTACGCACATGTCTGTGGCCATGAGATGACATTTGATTTGAACTTGATGTGATGTGTGAAAATGAGATCCTGCTAAGTGTCATGTGCATAAAAAATTAAATAAATTGTTATCTACAAATAGACTAATAGAGTTGTTCAAATTAAACAATGTCCTATTCAACTATGTTTAAAAAAAAAAAAAGTCCTATTCAACTATCTCGTGCTACAAATAAAAAATAAAAGGACTAAAACATATATAGCCACTAAAAAATAGAACACACTTGACGGATAAAATGTGCCCGTGGGATCAACAGAAACCGCTTTTGGATTATTCCAAACACACCAACGCCTTATCTTGTACTCCATAATTTTAAAGATTAGAGGCTAATTTTTTACATTTTTTTTATAAACCTCTCTACGATATATGTTGGAAAAGAACGCCCTGGATGAATATATGGCAATGAAGAATGTCAGTAGGATTACTTATATGTTGTTTGTACTAAACAATGGAGTTGAATAGTAAACTAAGTGGCGGTGCCACTTGGGGGCCTTTGTGGACAGTGGCCCCATGAAGTTTACTTCTTTTTTTTTTTTTTTGGAATTTCAATTATTTTTAATATTTTTTTCTTTAATTGGTTTTGTAATGATAATTTGAACAAAATATGGGTTTAGATACTCAAATAGATAAATTAAAATTTAGTTTTGTTTTAGAAATTCAAACAAAGAAAACATTACAAAGTTATCAATGCTATTATTAAAATTTATTGTTTAATGTTATTGTATGAAGTTATATGCATACATAAAGATAAATATATACAGCTAAACAAATAATTGTACATTGCCTGTAAGAAAGTAGTATTAGTCTTTTGCTTTTATAATATTTTGTTTTATGAAGGAAAAAATAAAATAAACAAAATAAAATAAGTTGCACCCTACTAGTTAATGATTTACGACTGGCCTCCACTAAATTTTACTCCTGGCTCCGCCACTGTAAGTGTCGTGTTTGTATAACTTTGCGTCATTGTACCATTAACATTAGCGCATTACTCTTAATACACATACAAATATAACAAAATAACATGAAGAAATTTATATACTGATGTTCTTGGCCCCGTTTTCCTTAATTATTAGAGAACAGCTTTTGAGAGACTGTATAAAAACTTCAAACATACACACACTTCATTCTTTAGTTGTATATATATAATTGGAAGGTTTCGAATTGAAAATTTTCTCTTGTGGATACATGTGCTTTCACACGTTGGAGCGGACATTTAGTACATATTTAGCGGGTCCATGTTGATTTTTCCTTCATTACCCCCCCCCCTTTTGGAAAAAAGAAAAAAGGAAAAGAAAAAAACCTTTCAGAGATAATAATATCTAAAAAGGCAAAAACACATCTTTGAGCAAGCAAATTTAGCCACTTCCCTTATATATTATTAATATTTCTCCATATATATTTTAAAAGTTAAAATTTGTATGAATATGAAATTCATTAATCCCTAAGTTAATGCCTTGATGGCATCTGGATTTTAATAGAAATTCATTGACATCCATTGTTACATAAATATACAATTTTAATTGGGATCATCGTCCATATTCATATGATAATCCATTAAAATCAATTCAAGATACTTACTTAATTAGCCTTCCCCTTAATCTTTTTGCATATATCAGAGCCAAAGAATGCATCAAAATAAAAGAGCTCCTTTTAATTAAACCTCTTTCTCGACTCGACTCGTCTCACTCGAAAACGTGCCAAACGGGCAACATTTCAACCTCTGCTACTGAGTTTCCAATTCATGATCAAGCATAGGATTTTTCTTTGCTGCTGCTTGTTCAAAGCCAAGAAGTTTTGAACTACAATGTTAATACTACAAAGCATCTGTCAAATGTTACTTCGGATTTTATCCATATTGATAATACTAAACCAGTTGACTTCTGCACTACAAATACGTAAGTTTATATATATATATATATATATATATTTAAGCTAGTCATTTTCTTTCAAAGGTAAAAACCAGAGCTTTGCTTTCTTCTTCTTCTTCTTTGTTATTATTATTATTTTTAATGGTTGCAGGAAAGATGACTGGATGCATCTTTTAATTATTCTGGAAATTTGGATTACTTGTCTAAATGCATTTTTGAAACGGATTTAATATTTTGCATTCAAGGGGGAAAAAAGCTAATTTATTTATTTTTTTCCCCAAAATCCGCAGAGCACGTGGGGGAAGAATATGGACCTACATTTTCATTGGTAAGTATAATTTGTACATATTCTTCTTCTTTTTTATTTTTTTTATTTGTTAGAGTTTGTCTTAAATTTTCCTTTAATACATTAATATTATAATATTCCTTTGTCTTGTAAAGATAACTCATTTTCAAGATTACGATTAATTTTATTGAAAAACGGAATGTAAGACAATTTTTCTAAGACCCAATTTACCTGCTCAAATATGTTGACAAATGAATCACATAATAAATTAATAATTTTTTTTCATAGTATTAAAACTACAAAAGTTTTGATCCCTTGCATGTAATTTATGAATTCTAATTTCTAATCACCACATTAGAATAATGTTATTGTTATTTATAATAACGGCTAATTAATGAAGATCATTATCGTATATGTTAGGGTGGTGATATTAAATAATATAAGTCAAATAAATTTAAATAGATTTATTGTTTAATGCCACTTAAAATGGTGATATTAATAAACACTGCTCTCCAAATTATGGCATTCAAATTTTGCCTTTTGGAAGATATATAAACAAGATTCCAAATTATTGCTTTATCCTCATAATAATATTGTGGTCATCTTTTATTTTTTATTTTTTAAGATTTTTATTTATTTATGTGCAAAACGTATATAAAAAGAAGGAAAATGAATTTATAACATCTTAAAACCAATTATAATCGGTTCCCAAACAGTGGTTTTCTCTTTACTGGGAAAAATTTGAAAGGCAATGATAGATATAATTTGGTTAATTGTGGAGAATATTAAATAGGGTTGTATTAGGAAAAGAAAAATTTTTAGTACACCCTCAACAAGAAAATGTATTATTTTTCAAGATGACTTTAGAAAAAGAACAGTGAATTATTTTTTATTTTGTCACCATCGAATAGCTTTACCATATCTGATCTTGTGTCCTATATGCTTGTATAAGCTGTATATATATCAATCTAGTATTCTATAGTTCTTTTTAATTTTTTTTTTAAGGAAATAACCTTAATTTTCATTAGAATCATCAGCAGAAGAAACATCCAAATCAAGAATAGGAAACAACCAAGGGGGAGGGCAATTTACAATGTATGGGCTACTAGAATTTCTAGTATTCTATAGTTTCTTGTTGACCATGTTAATAGTATTCACTCTAATTAATTTATCAATATTGCGTTCTGAAATTGTCTGAATTGAGAATTAAGAATCATTTGCCAAACCTTAGTACTTTATGACATCAACTACTGACCCTACTTCTAAGGTAAATCAGTAAAACATAAATAACTATTCTCTATTAATGAGTGTCACATATCGACCTGTAAACAGTGATTGGTACTAAAACATGTTAATTGAATATGGCAAATACAAAAATTGTATCTAAATATTGTTAGGTCTCGTGTCACTAACATCTGTCATTCGTGATTACAACAAATGGTATGTCAAAAACAAATTAAGCTGGAATTTTACACTTACAGGATATTATAAAAAAAAAATAGGGATCAAGGAGTTAGCCCACATAGTTAAGGGCCTAACCCCTTACCGGATTACCCGGTTCGAATCCCCACCATCCCCCCATCCCCCTTTGTACCAAAAAAAGGAAAAAAAAAAAACAAAAAAGCGCTATTATAAAATATATATTCTATTCTGATTTAAGGTAACATGCACTTTGAAAATAGCCCATTTGGGACACATATTCACAAGAAACCTCTATATGTGGCCATCTCACTCAAATTTCAAGCAAAGACAAACTTTTAAGTATAATTTTTTAATGCAAATATATATATATATATATATATATATCAAATTGTTCGGCACTGTAAATAAATCCATCTTAGTCAGACAACATTTAATCTTCACGTAATTATTAACTTTTATTTAATTAAATTCTGTCATAAATTTGAGCTAAACTAGACCTTCGCAGAAATTTCATAATTCAATTCTTCTTAGAAACATTCGTTAATTTATTTGTTTCTTTATAATATATATATATATATATAAGATTTAATACAAAAAAAGTTAATTGGAATTTTCTGTAAAGTGTTTATGATAAAAATTATTCTTATTGTGTTGGGGCGATCTCTATTTTAATGCAACATAGCAAACATTAATATGGATACCAACAAATATTAATACTTTATTTATCTGTCTATAAATTACGTTTATATAAATATACGTTTTTTCTTTTACTCGTTGTACATTCAACGCGCGTGATAAGGCACCTGTAATAATCTTTCTAATTTTTTTTATACATCCACATCTTTCTATTATGAATAGAGAGATAGAACATCAAATTGAACAAATTAAACGATATTTGACATATTCAACATATTCATCAATTAATTATTACTAATTCTTATGAACCATTTGAATATTTCCCTCTTGTAAACGTCAGAATCTTATTGAATAATACTTTACTCGGTTGCATCTAATTAAACAAAGTCAATTCAATAAGCTACATAAGCAATCACATTTTGTAAAATCCATCCATATGATTATATTTTCTACCTTCATTCTTAAGTTTTATTCTTTCAATTAATCATCTTGTTCATCTTCGTCACCTGAGCTTCACATAGACTCGAGACAATGGGTTATTAAACGTCTCGTCGACCGGACTCGTCTGGCTTCAGGAATTGCCAAATCGGCAAATATTCGACCTAGCTACTTTCACTTAACCATCTACTCACCTGGTTCATATAGAATCGACACGACGGTTATTGAATGTTTGATC
>CAVNYN010231556.1:0-32088 GCA_963692815.1 Nyctanthes arbor-tristis
TCAAGAAATTTACGTAAAATTTTTAACATTTTCAGTTTGGAGAAAATAAATTTGGTGTGTTGGGGGTGGGGGGGGGGGGAAGGAAAATGAAGGTAGAAAAAACCAGGAGTACTAACTTACATGTGATATATTTCCCCATTAATTTTATGGGGATTTAAGATCTTTATTTCTTACAACAGTTGGGGATTGTATGTTTGCTTTATTTGTTTAGTCTTTGTCTGTAAACTATGTTGTTCTAAGTTGTTTGATTTGAGAATCCCCTTAATGAATAAAGTTTTTTATATACAATTCTTATGGTTCATATTGATTCACTTTGACATGACCTTTTTTTTTGTTTTCTGGTACATGCTATACAACAATTTTCTCTTGTAATCTTTCTTTTGGCTATAAGAGCGTATTATGTGCATGAGTTGTGTTTTCAATTGAAAGCCAAATGGCAAGTTATTTAAGAGTTGCAAGCTTTATATCATATTTTCATTTACTTTAAAATGGATAATGCATTTATATTGCATTTGATGTCACAAAACTAGAAATGATAAGAGGATTTCCTATAGAAGCATTTGAATAGTAAGCAGTTATACCGTGTCCATTTACGATAAATGATAACTATATTCTGGCAACTTTTTTTCCTTAACTACTTGTCACTTTTATTTTTTTTTTTCACTTATTGCCTAAGTTTGTGATATTCTTGAACCCTAATTTATGCTGGTTAGAATTTGTCTTCTCATTTATTAGGTTCCTACATTTGCCAAGTGTAGACTCCTTGAACTTCAAAGAGAAGCATGAAGTTTCTTTGCAATTTTTACAGTAACCCAAGAGGTGTTCATAGTGATGACATTTAGTTGTCAATTTCAATTGTCTACAAGTTTCAAATGGATTTATCATTTGATTTTATCTTCTGGTTTTGACAACTTCTTCTCAAAGATAGTCGACTACCTTCTCTATTTTTTTAGCTTTAATCTTGTTTTGAAATTCCCATATGTATGCTTACCTTTCCTTTGTTGTCAACCATTATATTGGGAAGTTATATAACTTTGTTGCATTCTTTAACTCCTGATAAACAGAATATTGGGCGAGCGAGTACAATATGAGAAGTTGCTACAGCTTCCTTAGCTTGGTCTACATATGTAAGCAATTTAATTCTTGCCTTAGTGTAAAAGACTTATCAAAATTATGAATATTGCGGAATGAGAAATCTGTTATTTTACATTTTCTGTCATTTCTTGATCTGTTTTAATGGATTCATTATCTCTTTATCCTCTGCAATACAGGTTTGTTTTTGTTGCATAAGGACCAGGAGATGCTTTTGCCGAGAAAGCTAAGGGCTTAAGGCTGAGACCAAGAGACTATGTTGTGTTAAATTCCAAGTTTTAAGTAAAATTTCAAAAGAGCAGTAGGAGAAGACTCTTCAAGGTTGTCTACTCTACACACACACACACATATATATGTACATTGATGTTTGTAGCTATATTTTTTCCCCTTTTTTTTGGTTGAGATTGAGTCATTAATAGAGCATTATTGAATGTATGCATTTACTTTGTATCCAATTTGTAAAATTAAGTTGTCAAAAAATTTTGTAAAATTAAGAAAAGTTCACATTAAAGAATTAAATAATATAATAATATTCTTTGATATGTTAACAGATATATACCATCACTAGTTTACTTAAAAAATGTATAATAAATATCAGACATATGTACATCGTAAAAAATATCAATCTCTAATGGCATATGTCAGTCAAGTGTTCAAATAAGTAAAAATATATATATTTTTTGAATGATTAAGTAAGAATATTTAAACATGAGACATTTGGTAATAATTTATTGGATTTGGGCATATTTTACAATATAAATAAACATACTTAAGAAAAGTAAAAAAATAAAGAGACAAATATAAAAAGTGTATCACAACATGCAAAAAATTTTACTCTTTTAATATCTAGAGATCTTTATTTTGTGAAAAATACTATGAAATACATGAGAAATGTTAAAAAAAAAAAAAAATTTACTTTTATAAGATCTAAAGATATCTTTTTATTATGTGTTTTAAGTAAATATACTTTTAGGTAATAGTTGATAAAATTAGGATTCAATTACTCCCTCCGTCCCATAGCCCATTTTGGTGTTACACACCAATTAAGAATGATACTCCCTCCGTCCCAAAAGGATATTTCCCGTTTCCTTTTTTGTTTGTCCCAAATTATATTTCCCTTTCCTTTTTAGGGGTGCATTAATTATTTTTTCCCCACCATACCCCTATTTAAAGTTTTGGGAATTATTCACATTAACAATACTTCCAACTTAGTAATCTCTGAAGTAGTCAACAGAAATTTGAAAGATCATCTAAATACACGAATAATTCTATGGAAAATGTGTAGCCGACTTTTAGTAGTTACAAAACTTTATGAAGTCATTAATAATACTATGATTAGTGAATAAGGGCATTATAGGAATGCTGTAGGTTAATTCTATTTTTTCAAGTACATTAATGATGTTTTCTTAAACTGTGTAAAAAATCAAAGGGGAATATCAATTTGGGACGGAGGGAGTATTAGAAATATGAAATATACAAGTAATCTTCCTATAATGCTCTTGAAATATACAAGTAATCTTCCTATAATGCTCTTATTTAATGTGTTGGTTATGCATGTTAAATGAAGTATAACATTTCAAATTTTGAGGTAAAAAATTCAAATAATGAGACAATATATTGCGACTTCTCATGCACACGGAATACCAATGAAAGACTTCCATCAAAGTCCCACGTTTAAAATTCATATCCTAAGTGTTGAATTAACTAACCTAAGTTTTGTTAATTTTTTCGACATTAGTTAGATGTAGATTCGTTCGCAATAATTCTTCTTCTTTCATTTTTTTTTTCAAGCAATCGTTTGCAATAATTCTATTTTTTTCTCTCTAAATAGAAATGTATCGGACATTCAAAAATAACATATTTGCAAGTGGTGAATTTAAAACCCACAATTATCTAATACATGATTAACTAAGTATGCTATTTTTCTATGTTAATACACATGTTCCTTTAAAATTACTCATTTGTAATGACAACAAAAATTAATACCAAATCTTAAAACAGGACTATATAATTTGATCATCTCAAAGACAGTATAGACCATACAAATGAGCCTGAAGGAGCATTATAAACCCAAACTTACGCACATGCTAGTGCCTTCTTTGTAGCCTTTCCCCCTACCCGTCGTGGTTATATTCCATCATACCCTATCCTATGAAAGGTTTTGTCATCGTATTGAAGATCTCTAAATTATCCTTCTACTAAAAACTATTATAAAAAATATTCTAACTGAATCTTGTACCTCAAATAAAATAAAAACCATAAAAATGTCAAACTCAACAGCACTACTCATTACCTCAATATATCTGAGCATTTTATACCTAAAATTCATAGCAGACATTCCAGCATTAATAAATTCTCACTCTGAAATGTCAGAGCTGAATAAATTTCCTTCGGTAAGGTCAAACATGATATTAAACTTAATTTTAAGATTAAAAAACAAAACAAAAGCAAATATATTGTTAACATGTTTGAGACAACAAAATATTACACCAGTCACGCGCCAAAAAGCTTTGATCCTTAACACGATTGATATATGCTCTCAACCTAACAGGAATATCTAGTCGAACACTTCTACTCCAATAACTAGTCATCACCAAACGTCGTTTTCTTCCCTGCACCCATCAAATCAATTCCACAAACACTGTTAGCCATCACTCCTTTACATATATACATTTAACAATTTTTTATATACATATATACATTTAACAATTTTATATATATATATTAATTATTACTAATTAAATAACTAATATATCGGAATGCATGCATATATATACCGGTTCCAACTGTAGCCATGCTAGGTTTTGCGTAAGTTCCCCGTCCTCTTCCTCCTCCACTACGTCCACCACCTCCGAAGCGACCACCACCTCCGAAGCGACCACCACCACGTCTGCCTCCAAAGCGGCCACCACTGTCTCGGCCACCACTTCTCCCACTCCTGCCACCTCTACCGCCACCAACACTATCACGGCTTTCACCTCTAGGCCTAGCCTCATCGACCATCAAAGAACCCTCTCCAAATTCAGACCCATTGAGCTCCAGAGCCTTGTTAAAGGCATCACTATCCTTAAAATCAATGTATGCTATCCTGCAATGGGTAAAACAATACAAGGATTGATCACTGGAGAACATTTTAAACTCCCAGGTAAATTGATACGCAAGAATGATGTACTAAATTTTTATCTGATATACATACCAAATATGCCACAACAGGCCTTTATTATTTGACAACCAATGAAGAGACGAACAAGCAATTATTGAAAGTATAACCCACCATCCCAAAAAGACGTATTGAAATGAATGACCCAGAAAGTATAACCCACCATCCCGAAACGAAGTATTGAAATGAATGACCCAGAAAGTCCAAACCTAAATAATGATTCAAAATTAAAATGCACTAGTTATTGTGGTCTAAGCTCCCAATACAGTATTATTTTCTTTAAACAAAATCTATAGAAAACACCTGTAACCAAGCGTAGATATGATAGAGAAGAGAAACGGACCCCTTAACACCACCACTCTCCTGATCTTTCGGAATGGAAAGACGTGTAATTTCACCACAGGATCCAAAATGATCCTCCAGAGCACTTCTAATCTGCAATTAACGTGCCACTTCAGTTCACATACCTAAAGGAAACTATTCAAAATTAAGCACAGATGACATAAATAAAATGGTAGTATTGCACATGCCTCGTCTTCAGTATCATTTCTATCAAAACCACGAACAAATATTGTTTGCCCTTCGGATTTCCCTCCCTTCTGGTATGAGTTTGTGTCTTTGCCACTAAATTAGGAATGTGTTAGAATAAGAATTAACGGTATCATAAAACCATGTATGTCGTTCAGAAGGGAAAAAAATGAGGTCCATACCTACTATATGGAGTGTAAGCTCCCCTTTCCTTTGCTAAATCTAGCTTCACAGGACGACCAAGTAAATCTTTACCGTTCAATTCCCGGAGGGCCTGCAAACAAGTAACACATCAATAATATATCAACACACAACGGAAAGACTAATAACTAATGATATTGATTATAAGATTCTTCCAGTACCACCCGTCAACAATTTCTCTAGTCACTGCCGACTTCAAACCAAATCCAACATGTTCAAAAGTTTTAACTTGCCATGCCACAAAATAGTTCCAACCTCTCTAATTAAACAATTTCACTTGGAGGCCACCAGAAACCTAAAACTAAAAAACAATGCGAGTGGAGAAAAAAATAATAAGGCATAAGAGAATTTGTTTGTCGAGTTCCCATGGACAAATTGAATTCACGTTAACCTAATTGTTATTTTTATCAAATTGTTCAAAAGCACTTTCAACAAGCAACTTCAAATGTAAATTTGAACTAGACGTCATGCCCTAATGCATAAATATCCGAAATTAGCTAAAGCTAACAACATGAAGACAGTACCTTCTCCGCTTCTTCAGCCGTGGAAAACTCCACGTGGGCAAAGCCCCTGAATGAATTATCTTCAAATGTGGCAAAGCGAACATGAGCAACTTCACCAATATCTTTGAAGAAATTTTCACTGTAATGGTCATATAAGTATTACAAAAAAATATATAAATCAATTTAACATTAAAAATATCTTCGGAGATCGTTATACTTACACATCGGGCTGCTCAATAGAGTAGGAAAGATTGCCAACAAACAGAGTTTTGGATCCTGTGGTCTGTGAAGGAGTTGCAGGTGTCTTGGGCTGCAAAATTTGAGGAATCACTATGTTAAGAGAAGCAAAAAATACTGATTTCTATTGGAATCCACTTGCACTAAAGCAACCATTTTTCTCAGTTATTTAATCCTCTTCCAAAGACTTCACTTACCAACTTAAAATATAAGGAGATCAAGTTCACAAATTATTTATCCCCATTCAGGATTGTGAATGTTTATTTGTAATGATGCTCTCTTTATTACGCATAATTTCATAATGCAGGAAAAAGTGAAGAAAAATCTACTAACAGTCTTCTCAAATTTAGAGTCTGCATTCCCCATGCTTGCCTTTGTTTTCACACCATCATCCTGTTTCATCAAGGATATAGTAGAGCATTAGGCCTGAATTATTTGCAAGCGAAACTACATGATGTTTTCACACGAGCATCCTGTTTCGTCTTGATTGTAAAACAACTGGTTTTAACGATCTATCTTCCCCCCCCCGGGGGGGTTTCAATGTAGGAAGTGAATAAACAAAAAGCTTGTCCAGATGCGTAATAAGAAAAAAAAATGAGCATTTATATGTGGACTAGTCAGTACCTTTTTCATTGGAGTTACGGCCGGCTTTTCCTCTTCTTCCTCAGAAGACTCATCTTCAGAAGAAGCCTCTGAACTGCTATCCTTTGAGGCAGGAACAGACTGTCAAAATTAATTGAATAAAATGAAAACCCGAACCTAAACTTTTGTCATCACAAATTGCTGCAAATCATATGAACGCACTATACCTTCTCCACCCCTTGCATTTTTGATGGTCCATCCTCATCAGAACTTTCTTCTTCACTGCTGCTATCGTCCTCCGTAGCTTTAACATTTGGGGCTCCAGATGGCTAAAGGATACGAAATTTTGCAATCAATTACAAGAGCTTATCTAAAACCTAAAACTGTGAAGATAAAGAGGAGAAATCTGAACCTAAAATTTTTATTATCAACAATTTTCTGTGAACCTATGAATGCACCGTACCTTTTTTACCCCTTGCATTTTTGATGGTTCATCATCATCATCAGAACTTTCCTCTTCACTGCTGCTATCCTCTTTGGCAGCTTTTGCACTAGGTTTACGAGTTCCAGACGGCTGAAGGATACAAAAATTTTCAATCAACTACGAGAGGTTATATAAAATTTAAACCATGAAGATAAAACAAATCATGCTGGGACCTTCTGCTTTTTCTTTTGAGGCAGTTCATCATCACTATCCTCAGAACTATCATCTTCGCTGACTGACTTTTTCTGCACTTAGAAAATAAACAGTTATAGTTATCCTTCGCAACTCTCTATTTAATGTGAAATCGGCATTGGATGCTGGCAGCACTTCAGTGGGTTTCAGTGCCCATGATTGTCAAATATTGAAACAACTAAGCTCTGCTACCTTATTTGCTACAGCAGCAGCAGGAGTCCCCTTCAAATTGGCAGCTTTAGTCGGGACAGACTACAAAATGATATTGGAGACATGTTAAAAGAGGGAAGCTAGATATATTTAAAGATTTATAAAGATATTTGATCTGTGAGAATATGCAATCAACAGCAACTATATTCTCAACAAGTTTCCACTTCCAATTCACAGTAGTGATGGTGAATCGTTCTAATGGCACTCACAACACCCCGACTAAAACCAAAAAGAGTTAAGACATAAGTGAAACGAAAAAGACAATATTAAATCAGATCATTAGGTAATGAATACGGGAAACCCCAGACAAGAAGCTAAAAATTTGACAAACTCGGAGAAAGGGGGAGGGTACTTACATCATCATTGGAAGTGTCACTATCACCATCTGATTCAGATTCCTCACTGGAATCATCTTTCCCCTTGGAAGCAGCTGCAGAGCCCTTTTTAGCTGCAGGAACATCTTCATCTGAGCTCTCATCCTCACTGCTCGACTCATCCTTCTTTGAAGCTGCAGCAGGGACCTTTTTGGTAGCAACAACAGGAATTTTCTTGGCTTCTGCAGTGTCCTCATCTGAGCTAGACTCATCTTCAGAGCTGCTCTCAGACTCTGAATCAGACACTTCTTTTTTCTTGGAAAGAGCGCTGCTGCTCTTAGCTGCAACTTGAGGATTCTTAGGTGCACTTTTATCATCCTCAGAATCACTACTATCTTCTTCTGAATCGGACTCTACAGTTGCATTCTTAGCATTCACCACAGGCTTCTTAGTTGGTGCTGATGTTTTTTTTTTAGGATCCTACACGAGAACAGTCAATTATATAATGATAGTCCAGCTTGAAATAGCAACTTACATAGAAAAATTTATTGACATGAAGAAATTTTCAAAACTCACTTCATCCACATCAGAGTCGCTACTGTCATCTGATGTACTGGACAACTTGCCATTTCTAGCAGCAACTTTTGTGCCTTTCGCAGATAGGGAAGTTACTTTAGCAACAGGCTCCTGCAAATTCAAGATGAGTTAAACATAGGAAAACATTTTCGGAAAATAAAAATGAGATATCATCATCATCAAGTAGAATAGCATAAGCAGAAAATCAACACTCACGTCATCAGATGACTCTTCAGAACTACTAGACTCCACAACAGGTTTGACTGCAGCTCCTCCCTTCTTGGCTGGTACCTTAGCCTAGCAGTTTATATAGTACAGACATCATATAAACTGGCAACAACATTAAGTAATATTCATAACAAAGCTATAAGACATGCGAGTATTGAATACTTTTGTAATTTAGAACTTGATCAATTCCCATTATAATTTCAAGATGACCCCTGATTTTTTGATAACTACACAATAATCACCACACATTTCAAACTACAATTAAATCTCCACCATTCATTCAACTCATTACAATTTCTTATTATAATTTGATTCTCAGAATGAGAATCAAACAAGCACTTTTGCCCCAAAAAAAAAAAAAAAACAAGCACTTAAACTTGAAGACTTATCTTATGCCGCATAAACCTCAAAAAGTTTCAATATTGATAAGATTCAGTTATTTTCGTAAGGGTTAACAAAACACAAAAAAGCATCTCATAGTCAGGTTAATCAAGTTTTTATGGCATAAAAGAAAATTAAACAACGAAACTGAAAACATAGAATAATTACTTCAAAAAAAATCAACAGAAAAAAATCAACAGAGGACAAGAGAGAGAGGGGGGAACTAAAAACAATTGGGAAAAAAAAAAAGAAACAAACCTTGAGCTCTTGCTCGGAATCAGAAGACGACTCTTCTTCTGAACTTTTAGCTTTCTTTTTGATGTCTTTCTTAACCTTTGCTTCATTCTTCTTCTTCTCCACTTCAACATCCTTCTTCTGCTTCTTAGCACTCACCAATTGCTTCTCTATAGCATCCTCCGCTTCTCTTTTACCTATTTAATTAATTTAATTTTTAACAATAAGAAATAAAAACACATCGCAAAAAAAAAATAGCAAAAATTATTAATAAAACCAGCAAAAATTTCAACACGGTGATAACAAAATTTATCCTTTATTCGTCGCTTTGCCTATCATCATCATTTACAAAAAAAGAAAAAAAAAGGATAATTTCAGTGCGTAAAATAAGTAATAATCAGTAATAAAAGCTGCATAGCAAAATTTAACCTTTCTTCATCGGTTTCGTCGGAGCCGGGACAGCAGGAGCTACATCGGCCTACAAATGGCGAACATCAACAAGAATGAAAAAGTACTAACTCAGCATACAAAAGAAAACAACGGGTAAAGATTAAATTTACCTTGGAGGCTGATTTCTTAGTAGACTTGCCCATTGTAGTGTTTTCTGTGATTGAAGATACCAGTGGAATACCAAAACCCTAAAGCTTTTTTAGGGTTTAACGCGGCTGCTAGATATTTTCTTCCCAACAAAAAGGATTAGGGGTATTATATAGGGGGAGGTATAGTTCGTGTTTGGCGAGTTTGTGTATGTTGCTTATAAGTGATTTGAAAGATTACCCCTAACGGCGCCGCTTTTAGGGTTTTGTATTTTGTTTCAATTTCTTTTTCCTTCTTATTTCATATTCTTTATTCTTTTTCTTTCTTTTTTCATTTTGCTATTTTAGTATTATTACTATTATTTTATTTATTATTATCATCATTATTATTATTACTACTACTAATAAAATTATCACCCGCGCATTACACAAAAATAACATCAATAAAAATTTTCAATAATTACATGTACAAATTGAAGTAATCAAATCACGATACATTAAAAATAAGAGTAAAAGATGTTCGATAGTTGGACTTTGTTTAACTTGATTTCTATTAAGTCAGATCGAATTTTGTGTATAAAACCCGACTGTAAATAGAACGTAGTTGTTTTCTATTGGTTGTTGGATTTCATACATAGAGCCTGATCTAACTATATATATATATATATATATACAAAAAGTGCTTTATTTAATATTTATATATATCACAATCAAAAGAAATTTAACGTTAAAAAAAAATTGTTTACATACGAACTAAAAACGTAAACAACCCTAACACTTCTCCACGAATATTTTTTTGATAAATCCATGATGCCAGCACAATACACAGAAGGGGAGTTATATTGAGACTACACTTTTTACTAAATACACCACATATTAATTATAATTAGTATCCTTCATCTTTTCGAGTGTTTAGACTTAGTCATTAACATTTTCTTCATTGTATTTTTTTCTTAAACTTTTATTGGTTATCACATATCGTATCTAACAATAATTTCCATGTAAAAATTTCGTTATGAAAACCACTTAAATAATTTAAATAAGCAAAAAAAATTTATAAAAATAAATATTTTTATATTTTCTTTTGACTTTATGACATACAAATAAAATTTTTTATGTAGTTATAACCATCATTAAGAAACAAGATATAAAAATTAGAAAAGATTTAGAAAAAATGTAATAAATTTCTTGGAACTTTAGTTTTATAAGTTATAAAGATCAAGGACCTTCAGAATAATAAAAATATAGTGTGACTATAAAAATTTGTAGTGGGAATATATTTTTCCTACACAGAATTATCTAAAAATATGCAAAATGAGTCTACACAAAGAAAAAGAAAGACAAGCTGACATATATCTATATCTTTAATCTAAACTTTAAATGGATGGGAATCATGCAAAAATTATATGAATAGCAACTTGAATAATTAATTAATAATTGAGTATTTGTACTTTTTATTTCCCAAGCCTTGATATCTCGTCAATAAGTGAAGTCAGACATAAATTGATTTATAAATTCCCTTTTTTGGCATAGCATAGCAAACAATATCTTTCCAATACATAAAACCAAAATTTCAAATTTGCAGCAATGGTAGAATATCTTTACAATAAATAAATCCATTTTTTTCAAAATTGCAACAATGTAAGAATATTAAAGGATTAAGAAAAGGTCTAAAAATTATTCTTCAATGGCAGATCATCCATTTGTTCCAATCCACATGCTAGTCAGTGTGGTAACAAACACTAAAGATATAATGTTCACAAAGTTTATGGAGGATACATATATGTAATAAAAAAGATTCAGTTTTCTCTTTCCAAATGCCAACATTTGACAACAATAGGAGAGACTTTTCTTTTTCAAAATACAAAATTTGATATGATTGTCATACAGTATTCATTTTTCACTATACAATAATATAAATGATCTATTCATCCAAATAAAGATTTCAAATTATAGTAAAACTTGAAATCGCTTAAGTTTTAAATTCATAAATTGGCTTTATCCTTTTCATGTATTCTAACATTGATAAAAAGAGAGATTGGAAGCAGATTGTGATCAAGAAGATTCGGAAGTAGAGAGAGTATATTTAGTTGCGTAGGAAAAACTTTACTAGAAGAATAAAAATTAAAAAAAAATTAGGATTTAAGAATTGGATTGAATCATATTGGGATTAAAAGATTTAATCAAAAATTTCAAGATTGACAAAAATGAAAAGGGAGGAAAATATGCCAAAAATTTGCTCAACTTTAGTGGAAATAATAAGATATATAAATGGCAAAAATAGAAAATAAATTTAAAAAAGACCCTCATTATATGACATCACCAGTGACATCACCAATTATCTTACAATGCCAGACATTTGGAGGGAAAAAGTTTGTCAGACACCTTACTCTTGTTTTATATATATATATATATAGATTATTATTACTACTACTAGAATTCTCACACATGCATTGCGCGAGATCTAAAAGTAATAATAACTGTAGTAATTCGAGGGAAACATATTTATCTAGCAAGAAAAAGTGACATATTTAGTTGTCAATCATATATTGGACGATCGTGGGCCTTCTACTTCACCACTTGCATATAAACAACCAATTCATATTTGCCTAGTAACAAAAATCAGTTATTCATATCATGTAAACAGGTCTACCTAGAATTACTCTAATAACAAATGTCAATGAATTTTTATAAAAAAATTTAATAAATTATTAATACAGCCAGTTGAGTCATATATTAGCATTATGAAACATAAATTTTTATAACCATTCTATCATATTTTGATTTATTTTTCGGTAACACCTTTTGTATCAATTAATTCTTTTCTTTTCTTTTTTTTTATACATTGGATATTGGGGAACGGAAAGGAACTAATATCAGTTATTTATGTAAGATAAATATGTCTCCATATAATTACTCTAGCAATAAATGCCAATGAATTTTTACAAAAAAATTTTATATAAATTATTAATACAGCTAGTTGAGTCATATTAGTATTATGAGACATAAGTTTTTATAACTATTCTATTATATTTAAATTTTTTTGTTGGTAAAACTTTTTGTACTAGTTAATTTTTTTTTTTTTTTTTGGGATATTGTAGGTATAGGGGAGGGGTGGGGCAGGTGTGTTCCAACCCAGGACTTTCTGTCTAAAATATGAGAAACCTAACCAATGTATATGAGTTAATAAAGGGAAAAGTGAATATCATTTAATAACTTAGCATAACAATTTCCAAAAAAAAAAAAAGAGATAAAAAATACAAAAAAAGGAATTAAATGATATCACCAGAAATCTTATAGAGCCAGAAATCTTACAGAACCAGAAATTTTACAGAGCCAGAAAATGAGCGGGAAAAGCCACCCATCTTATTATATATATATATATTATTATTATTATTATTATTATTATTGCCAAGACCCATATGGCATTCAAATATATTTTCACACCCTATATTATAGTTCAATTCATCTCCTCTACAATTCTCATTTAATAATGTTAAAAAAAAAAGTTGTTATTATTGTTATTACTCCCTTCGCCCCTACTAAATAGAAAATTACATATTTTTTACACAGTTTATTTTAGGGGTGTTCCCAATGTGAGATTTAATAGATTTTTAGGACTTAGTATAAATTCTTATAGTAGATTTTAATAGAATTTCACAAAATCCATTAGATTTTAATGAAATTTTATGCTTTGGATTCAATATAGTGGAATTTGTTGATTTAGTTCGAAGTCTCCAAAATGGAATTTAATGAGTTAGAATTTTTGTGATCATTCCAAATATTTTGAGTGGAGTTTGTGTAAGAATGATCTCCTACTCGCCACGTGTATGTATGGTGGGACATCTGATGGGAGATCATCACTGGGAGTTTGTGATTATTGGAAATAATCTAGTGCCAGCCACTGTGACGTCAATGGTTGGTCATATTTATAAAACCAACAAACAAAAAATAAATAATTATTTTTTATTTGTGGGTGTCACTCTTTGAGTCCATAGTGTTATCATCCACATTAGGGGTTAGCACCATAAAAGTGTCATTAGCTGGGGGGCTAGAATTGGGTTATTGTTATTATAGTCATAGAATAATTCTTTTTTTTTTTTTGAATCCAAAGTTAGATTTCAGACTGAGTCAGTTCTTGCCATCGTGGCTGAGTCTCCACCTATTATATCTGATACTCCATCAGTTTCAATGCCAGACAACTCTTCAAAGTTAGTCATGTGATTACCTCTCAAACAACCAGTCATCGAGCTAAAACAATCCCTTCAAACAACTAGTTCGAAATTGGAGCTTTATTCTCAAATTACTTATAACATGGTTAGTTAAAGAAATCTCCCTGCATCATTCCTAATATGTTGTCTTGACTTAGCATTGACTTTAAATTTTGGAGCCTTTGAGTCGAAATGTAAAAATTGACCCCCTCCTGCACATTGAGAAATTGGTATCAACCAAGCTAATAAATTCTTATGGTCTCAAAAGTCACTTGCTTCAATTACATTTCTAATTTCCATGATAAGTCGTGAAAAAATCACTGAAAAGTAAACTTCAACGGCTTCTTCAGTTCCCTATTCTATTTTATATGTTTTTTGCAGATGTTCACTTTCATCCAAGAGCGATCATAGTGGTTTTCCATGTTACATATTAAACTCAACAAGCTCACTACACTTCTAAATCTAAGCTCTAAGTCTTATTCCTCATTCATTGACGGTTCTATTTCATTCTATCACACAATTAACTTAATGTCAGAGGACAACCACGGTATAAAAATCCCTTTCTAACTACCATGTCATTCACTAAATTGTTGGAGTCATAATCTTTCACTATGATCAAGTCTGGGAGAATGATCACTTCAGTGTATTTAGAGGGAGAAAGTAAAATGAGTCTGGAAGAGAATTCAGCCTGTTTGAAGGTGTCTGTCACATATTTATAGAGTTAGTGTCATCCACATAAACCGTTAATCTTGTCTCTGTATAATGGCCCCTATGAAATATTAGTGATTTGCTTGCGTTCTCCCCTACCTAGTGATTATATATAAAGACCTCTTTATTTTAGTTTTTTCTCCTTCAGTCGTTATTCTACGATCATATGCCTCTTTACTCTTATAAAAAAGATTCCAGTGAAGGACAATTGCGTATAATACCTTGAAATTCTGAAAGCGAATTATGATAAACAAACGATGTCACTCTAAAATGTTTCATAGGCCCAAAATTCTCTCGCCTGAAAGAGCCAAAGACAAAAATACCCCTTCTTTGAAATGTGAACTTTAGACACAAAACTCTACGCAAACACCGCATAAAACCCCTCTCTTTCTTTAATATACCTTCTCTATGATTGTGAATGAATTTAAACATTCTTTTTGGCAATGATAAGTACTCAGTTCTGAATCTAGTTTCTGAAGATTTTTCATCTCTAGATTTTCTATTTGCTTCAAGCCATAGGGTGAATCAATCGCCCATCTCTTTTCAAGTCTGTGACCCCTAATTCTTCAAGGTAAGAACCCTAATTCGAACACTAAAGTTCAATGGTTTGTGCAATGTGTTGGTATCATTCTTTACGAATGTTAATGTCTACTTTCAATCTTTTTTTATAACTTATTGTGTTGAGTTTGGTGGTAAGTTTTTATTATTTTTTGTTTCCCTTTTATTTTTTAAGGGGTGTTCCTTTGCCCATCTATTACTCTTCTTCCTTCTTTGATCCAATTCCCGAGTTCAAATAAGATTAAAATAAAAAAAGTTAGTAAAAAAAAAAAAAATCCATAGCGATTGGCCTTATAAGAAGCAGAAAATGAATTGTTCTTCCACTTCTGCAAAAGAGCTTTCTCCTCCTTCGGTAGAAGATAGACCCATCCGCGATTTTCCTTTAGATACCCGTGAATTCATTCAAGAATCATTGGAGCTTTTCTTGTCAAAGTTCTATCTACCTTCATTTTACACGCCTTTCCCTTTTACCTTTAGAACCCCTCCCTCCAAAAAACAAAAAAACCATTGCTTATGCTGAGGATCGCAAAATAGTAATTTATTCTGATTGTATCCAAGCAAGATTACAATTTCCCATTCACCATTTTATTTATATTTACTTTTCATTTCCCAACTTGCTCCGGGCCAAATTTGCCATAATGTCTGGCATTGTATATATCTTTATTTAGTTATTTGCCTCCAAAATAAGATCGTCCCCTCTGTTAAAGTTTTTTGTAATTACTTCATAATGAAAAGGGCAAAAGAATGCGATAGTTGTATAATATTTTTGCACATAGACAGTCGAAAATGGTGGGTCCAAAGTTGAATTCCCCAATAAATCCCAATTTGTCTTTGGGGGGAAAAGTATATTCTTCTTTGTTAAAACTCCTGAAGGACTGTCCTTTGCATTCGTTAAGACATGACATGCCCTTCCTTTCAAGTCTTTAATGCTCCCCCAGATCTTTCTAAATCTGAGCAATCCTCTATAGATGCTCTTTCCTGGATAGAATGTCATGACAATGTCAATACCATCTTGAGCGATAAAAGTATTGTGTTAGTGGGGTTTGGACGACCTACACGCAAGCATTCTTTCCTTTTCTTCTTATACTAGATTTTCACCTGTGCAACTTCTAGATAAATTTCATACATAAAATATAAAGTAATTATCTTTGTTATAGTGGTTATCACTAAGAAACTAAAATACACGACATGTATACAGTTATGTGCATCTTACGTTGGCTATCAGTGTGTAATGAATTCTCTATTTTCTATTTTAATTGTTTCCAAAAGCACGTGTCAAGTCATGCATCAAAATTCACATTACATATGTTAATGTAAAGAAAATTAAGACTGTAGATTGTATTCATGAGACTTCATTCGAATAATAACCCCATATAGGTGTTTCATATATACAATTAGGAGAAGTAATTAAAAGATATTTTATTGCTAATGTGTGCACTGAACAAAAAAAATTGAGATCAAGACTTGTTGTTTAATGACATCCAGCATTATGGGTCTCCATTACAGAATTTCAATCTGGCATTATGGAATACATCCATGTCCTACGATTTAAGGTTAGATAATTGAAATCCAAGACCATTAAGAAATGCTACCTAATGGAAACGTTATAGTATATGTAATCTTTAGCCATCTAAATATTAAAAAAATATGTACAAACATCCCTTGACGCCATAACAAACTGACCAAATATTCATTGGTTTTTGTCCAAGACAGTAATAGGAATATAATGGTTATTAAGAGTTATAAAAATGTATGTGTTTAAAAAAACAACTATTATTTTTACCCTAGCCAATGAGGCCTAGTCCATTTGGTTAGGGGGCTAGGATGAGGTACTAGGACCTAAAGGTCCCATGTTCGATTTTCCTATATGGGGTATTTCTACATTTTCTTGTAGTAAGCATTCCCACTATATGTGGGTTTGTATTGTTGATTTTCTTGGAGCTATATTTCAGTAAGATAAATATCTATGTGTGTTTGTGCTGCTATAATGCAGATTTATAATTGTACTTAAAAAAAACTATTATTTTTACTATATATAAAGAAATTAGTCTGCAGCACCTTTATACCGCATTTTTCCCATAGAATTATCTAAATTAAGCGATAAATTGTATTCTAGATATATATCTTATCTTATACTGGATATCTTTCTTATCTTATTTTAGGTATTTTGATAGATTTATCTATATTAAAAGTTTTTTTTATTTTTTAAATTCAAAATGTTTTAATATATATTATAGTACTTCGTAATTTAGATTAGGCTATTTTTTTAGCTAGTGTGTTAATTTTTGATTTTTTTATATGCTTTTAAATCGAGTTGTTGTCAGGTTACTTCTTTTATATATATAATAAATGTGGTTTAACTAACGTTACATAGTTTACAAAATTTTCATTACGGTATAATCACAGAAAAAATAAAATGTTTTATTTCTCGAGGTCTAGGAATGACAATAGGCTGTGTTGGGTTCGGGTATGCTCTACCCGTTATCCCACCCATCAAAAATTTTTTTATCATATCCCCGTACCCATCCCCACTTAAATCGGGATGGGTCATGGCGGGTAATTACCAATTTATTGGTCTATTTATATATCTATATATTTTTATTTTTTATTTAATGAATAGTATTATAAACATGGTTGGTGTCCCCAAAATGGAATTACAATTGTGATTGAAATTACTAAACTTTCTTAAAAAGTTTCATTATTTTTTTACTTTTTAAACATTAGAATATTTGGTAAATATTTTTATTTTTGACAAAAAGATTAGACGGGCTAGGTATGGTAAAAAGTATGCTAGGTATGGTAAAAAGTATGATAACATTTCCCAACTCATTCTCAAGTCGGGCTGATTTTCTTTATTCCATCCCCGAGCTAATTACCCGTTTAGTTGGGCATTCTTCGTCTTAGTAGAGTCGGTACTCGCAGGTATCGGGTTTGACTTTTTTTACCATCCCTAATGAGTTCACTTAATATCATTTCATAAAGAATAAAATATATTAAATATTAGTTGACAATAAGATAATTGAAATATTACAGTTCAACATGACTAATCATACATTAATTAATATTTCGTACTAATGTTAAGATATAATATGATTTGGTATCTTCTCGTGTAACGGATGTGTGAGAATCTAGTTTGAAATAATAAAAAATGGAAGCTACAAATACTCTCCCTTAAGACTTAATACAAAATATAAAAAACAAAATTTTAATTTATATTCGATAAATACGAAGAAAATACTCAATCATTCTTGATTCTCCGTAGATTTGTTTTTTATCGATTTTACACAAATCATCCTAATTTAGCAAACCTTCAAAGTAATAATATATATATATATCTAAGTTGCATAGTTTAATGTTCTTCAAAATTATTATAACTTCACCAAGTTTATAATATTTACATCAATTCCTTCTCCATTATATTTTTTAACACATATATCATCAGAGTAGCTATTTAGATCAATAGCGCTCATGTGATGTACATAATGAACCACAAACAAATTGGAATCGAAATATAACAATAATTGTAGATTGACAATGAAATTAGAATATACACATGCAATACCTCAAGTCAACACCTTAATTTGAACATTAAAATATGTAACTTATTTCAACTGACACAACTTTTAAAAACATCTTTAAGTACAATATTTGCAGCAGTAGAATTGTTTGATTCACAATTTTATCAATAATTTGCATCAACATTTTTAGTTAAGGATAAAAACCTAGTTCATATAATAGAAAACTTTGGAGGTTAGTACTTGGGGATAATCTTTTATTTGAAAAATCAAATCAATATGGTTTATTTTGGAAATTATTTCTGATTGCAATCCCTTGTATGCGATAGAATAGATGTAGCGTAAACACGAACTAAGCCATAGTTTTCAAGATTAACTAGATTATTGACCCATTAACTGTACTGAGTTACTAGGTTTCTGGTTCAACCGGTGGGTCATTGCTAACGTGGTTGCCAATTCAAGTATATGTAGTTAATAATAATATTTTTGAGTGAAAACACATAGTGATATATATGGGTTAATTACACCTAACGTCTCTAACCTTTCAACTTATTTTAAATTACATCCCCAACCTTTAATTTTACTTCTGGGCGTTCCCAACCTTTTAAAAGTATTGCACTTAACGTCCATGTGATGGTTTTCGTCTATGTCTACTGTTAAATTGGTGGGTATTTTGGTAAAATACAAAAAATTGAATATTTAATGTTTAAAATTTAAAAAAAAAAAAAAAAAAGTGGGGGAGACACCTCTGGCTATCGGAAATGTCAGCCCTAGGCTGCAATTTCCAGCAGAAAAGGGAGAGAGTCTCCCCCTGCTGAAAATGGTAGCAAAGTGCTACCGTTTCCGACAGCATGGGGGGAGGAGAGTGGGTCTGCCGGTAATGGTAGCACTTTGCTACCATTTCCGGCAGCATTGGGGGAGACTCTCCCCCTTTCTGGCTGCCAGAAAGGGGGAGAGTCTCTCCCCCCTGTGCTACAGGGAATTGTAGCAGTTTTGCTGCAATTTCCAGTAGCCAAAAGGGAGTCTCTCCCTACTTTTTTCCCTAAATTTTAAACATCAAAATATTCAATTTTTTGTATTTTACCATAATACCCCGCAATTTAACGGTAGAAATAGATGGAAACCGTCGCAGGGACATTAAGTGTAACACTTTTAAAAGGTTAGTGACCCCAAAAGTAAAATTAAAGATTGATGACGTAATCTAAAATAACTTGAAAGGCTAGGGATGCTAGGTGTAATTAACCATATATATTTATATATTAACGAAAATTATTAACGAAAAAAAAAATTGGCGCAATAATCTAAAAGCTACTTCTTGATATGTAGGTCATGAGTTCAAACCTCCACCATTAGATTCATAATAATATTTTTGTGAAAAGTGACAACCGGGTAAGCTTTGCGTAGGTTTACGAAATTATCTTTGATTGCAATCTCTTGTATGCGATAGACCTGTTCTAGTGTAAACATGAACTCAACCATAGTTTTCAACATTGACTCGGTGATTAATCCGGTAATCGTACTGGGTTAATGGGTTTCTAGTTCAACTGGTGGGTAATTGCTAACTCGGTTTCCAATTTAAGTATATGTAGTTAATAATAATGGTTTTTTGAGTGAAAACAAGCCAGAATAGTAATATATAAATGAAAATTGTTAACAAACAAAAGTTGACATAATAGTTTAAAAGCTACTTTTTAACATATAAGTCATGAGTTCAATCATTCACTATTATATTTGTAACAATTCTTTTATTAAAAGTGACAAACGAGCGGCCTTCGCAAGGATAAGATAAATCGGCCCAAAGCCCATGGTGAGGTATGGCATTGTAAGCAGTGCAAGATAGAGCTTTTAAGCAGGAAAAATCAGCAAATTGTGCTAAAAAATTACTTCAATTGTGCCACACAAAGGTAGGAAAAATCAGCAAATTGTGCTCGAAAATTACTTCAATTGTTCTCTATTGGCTAGCAATTATATGTAAAAACCTCTTTATTTTAGTATTTTCCCCTTAAGTCCTTATTCTACGATCACATTTATAGTTCGCTAACAAGTTTAATCAAGCTCAATCTTTTCACACTCAACTAGAAAAATGATAAGACTCACAGCAAAAGACGTTTCTCGACAATTGTGTTTTAAGAGTTGTTCAACAAGGTTTTTTACTTCATCCTCAACAATATCAAGTGCTAGTAAAGGTAAGGCTTGGTCAAGAATGGTATAATTCTACCATTCAAACAATAGAAAATTACAAGCAATAATCAAATACATGTTGTTGACATTAGATTATGTTTGAGTCATACTCAACAAAGTGTAGACCCGAGTGTTAGGTCTACTGGATGAATATAAAATTAAGTTATGAACTTTAGGTCTCGTTTGAGACCCGAGCCCAGATTGGATATATTTTGGATGGCTAGAGAGAGAAGTTGTTATATAAAAATATTGATCCTTTAAATGAGCCTCCTCCCTTTATATTTATAGTCCTTTGTGAGGAAGGGTTAGTTGGCACTGTACAAACTTTCTGGGCTCCTGCCACCAAGTACATCACAAATACAAATGGAACATTCTAAGCCGGAAAGTGAAAGTACAACAGTTCTAGTACAATATAAGTACGATGACTTTGACTGACTTGTCTGAATAATTAACTTTCACCCGCTATCATTTCAGCCACTATGTGAGAAGAGCTGATGATCCCTTATGATTTGGAATCTCGTAATGAATTTAGGGCCTTAACTTGTTCTTGAAGATGTTGCACATGCATCCTTTGAATTCTATTTTCAGCCTTTGGCTGTGGTGGCAGAGGATGTGACACTGGTTTTGAACGACCATACAATAATTGCCTCCAAGTACTTGAGTTTGCATGGAATGAACTCGGGTACTTTTATCTATTAGGAGCGTATTGGTGTTGATGTCATGTGCTACATGTCACTTGTCATTTGATTCTCAATATGAAATTTTACAGATTACGTCTCGTAGTCCTCCTTCTATATAAAGATTTCTTTTAGCTCTGTTGGACTCTCATTTTTCATTTGACTTGCTTTCCAAACTCTAAAATAGGAAGAAACCTCCAAGATCATCAACCTCATGCCATAGCTGAGTCTGGACTTGGCTTTACTTCTCATAGGGGGTCGACTTTAGCTTCAATTTCCAGATCGGATCTCTCGATTGTGGTAACCCTACAAATTGGAGCTACCAACTAGTAAGCAGTATGGTTGATCACTTCAGCAATTTCAATGCATTTCACTCAATTTCCAAAGGGGCTCGATATTTTTACTTCTCTAAATTTCACAAGACTTTTCAGAGGTACTGACTTTGAGTAGTGTTGATTTTTTTTTAATTCAAATTTCATTTCATCATTTCAGCCATGACTGAGTGGTGTTGAATTTTTGCTGAATTTTTTGAATTCAAATTTCATTTCAACAATTTCATTTCGACCATAACGTGGAGCACTGACCAGTGGTGCTGAGATTTTCTGAAAAATGCCTAAGTCTTATGTTCTTCCCAGTAGTGCTGAATTCCCATTTCCTTTTCCAAAATTTGAATTCGCACACTGAGCCACATGAAACTAAATCATTTGAAATTTTGAATTCAAACATGCTGACCTACATCAACTAAAATCATTTGAAAATTTGAACTTAAACACGCTGACCCATCACCACGAAATTCATTTTTATTCCATTTCACCGCCACTTTGATGTTTTTCCAGTTGTGCTGAAATATTTTTTTCTTTTTTTTTTTTTTGAAAAAACGACTAAGGCTTCTTTTCTTCCCAGTAGTGCTTAATTTTTTTCTTTTTTGAAAAAATGCCCAAGGCTTCTTCCCAGTAGTGCTGCATTCCAGTTTCTTTTACCAAAATTTGGATTCACACACTCAACTCCTTTGAGAATTTGGATTTTTGCGCAGACCTAGAACCACTAAATTCATCTTCATTTCATCCTTTCTGCCATCGACCAGGTGCTGAATTTTATTTTTTTTTGGAACCCAAATTTCATTTGAGCAATTTCAGCCATGACTTTAAGCATCTGCCAGGTGCTGAATTTTTTTTGAACTCAAATTTCATTTGAGCACTTTCAGCCGTGACTTTGATGTCTTCCACTAGGCCTTCAGAAGTGTTGAATCGAGCTCTTAACATCTCTTTACCATTGCTGAGCCCTTAACATCTCTTTAGAAATGCTGAATCGAGTTCTTTTAGCCATCTCTTTTTGTCATAGAACAAAGGCTCGAAGAAAGCATTTGGGCTCAGTCGATTTCAGATGCCACGTTTGAGTAGCTCTCTTACTATCGCTGAGTTCAAGAGCGGGTTCTGGACTGTTGGCTTTTAGTCGTTGAATTTGGAATTTGAGTGGGCTGACGAGTCGGGTTCTCACTGCCAAGTAAGCCGAAATTATGGAGTCGTCCTGCGTGAACCTTTGCTGTCACTAATTTCAAGTTTGTTACCAGCTTGACCCAATTTGCTTTCATGAATAATAATGCCTTCTATGTGGGATATTTTGACATTATCAAAGTCAAGATTTTGGCAGTGTCATTATGGTCGAGAAATTGAGAACACTTCCATCTTCTTCTGTTTTTCATTTTTGTAGCAGAAATTCATAAAACAAATTAAAGGTCCTTGTATGGTTTGATGGAAGTTGCAGTAGGGCTTGAGAAAATCAGCTATTGACTTTTAGCTTCAAATATTAAAGTTTCTTGTTTTATAACGTTGTCTTTCCAACATCTTTGCTTTGATTTTTTTAGGAGATTGATTCTAAGTAACGAGGATCATCATCACCTATTCTGACTCTAGTTCTCCATGATTGATCCGGGACTTGCCAGCTCTGATTTTTTTTATCAGGTAATCATTTAGATAGTCTCTTGAATTTATAGTCAAGAGAAGTGCCGGTGAGAGTGGTGCTGAGAATGCCAAAGACCAATCTGACAGGGATGAAACAAGTACTATTGTGAGCTCTACTAAATTTGGTTATGACGGTGAGGACCTATGTGAGGGTAAGAGTGAAAGAAATGCTAACTATGCTAGCCTTGGCGGTAGAGAGAAGGATGACAATTAGCTTATTCCTACAAACGTGGGTTCTAATGGGCCAGTCTCGTATTTTTAGAATTAGGATAAAGAAAGAATCCTAGTTGTTCGGTGAGCAGGCAGGCCTCTAGTTGAGAATTACACTTCGAAATGGGAGTGTCAGGATCGCCCTTCATTACTCAAGTTTTCTTACTTGGAGAGCTTACGAGCAGATTATCACATTCTCTCCACCATAACACTTTTTCTTCCCACTTAGCATGAGAGGGGCAGATAACCCTCCCAGTGATAGTGTGGCATTAACTATTGGGATGATTGAATCAGGGTTCAACTTCCATTTCCAAGATTAGTTACTGATATCTCCGCCACTGGGATTAGCACCATCTCAAATTGCACCTAACGGTTAAAGGACCTTTCTGGCACTTATTGTATTTTGGAATTTACAAGGATATGGTATCATTGATCCGAGAACCTTAAATCATTTCTACCACTTTCGGTCTGAGCAAAAAATTAGGTCAAGACGGTTTTATCTTATGTCTTGGAAAGAACTCGGGAGGAATGTTATACTTGGCCTCTGTGAACATAACAAGAACTGGAAGGATGACTAGTTTTATGTTACGAGAGATTGGATGAGTAGTCTTAGACTCGGCACTGAGGATTCTACCATCTCACTTGAATTTTATAATCACAGTGAGTTTCTTTTCTCTTTTTTTGTATCATTAGTCCTAATTTGTTTAACCCACATCTTTTTGCAGGGAATCCCAATCTCCCTCAGCTTCAGGAGCTCACGACAAAATACAAGGTGTTGCACGAATTGCCATCTTTGAAAAGAAATTTCAAGAATTTGTTGACACTGCCTAACTTAAGGAGTTTTGGATTAGCTTCTAACTCACCTTATTATCTTATTCCGCCGTCACTTTCTCCCAGATTTCATGAGTTCTCTAATTGCTCCCTTTCTTTTGTTGGTTGCATGTTTGATGCATCTTTTCTTGTCATGTTCAAGTCATCTTTATAGAGGCAAACTTATGGTAGGTGATAGAGAGGCTCTCATCAACAGAAAAAAAGCAAGCATCTGAGGGTCAGAGCTCACGCCCGACGGCAGCGGAGAAATCTCTTCTCTAGGGGTCCGAGCTGGTATCTCGTCTTAGGCTAAAGAAGCGGCCGCCTTCTATTTGAGAGGATATCTGGGCTGAAAAGTGGGTTTTAGCTGATGTTTCACCGAGGCTTTTTGAGACAGCCCCTTATCTTGTCCCCACTGAGATTGTTTGGATTTCTAATAAAGAGAATCATTATTTAGGAAGAAACGATGACAGGGCAAATAAGCAAAAGTTAAAGAAAGGGTTTATCCCTAAGGTATTGAGGGACATGATAAGTTCTAAGGGGTGCTCAATCAGATGCTATAAAGTAATTGCCAGAGTCAGTAAAAAGTTCTTGGCAAGTCTTAGCCTGGAGCTGGACTAAGAAACATGAGACTTTAGCCGAGAGAATGGAAGTTATATCTAATGCTTCAATCACTGTCTCTTACCTTAGGGTAGCGATGAATTATTTGACTCACGCTATAGAGCAGATCAGAGAGTACCAGGAGCACTTCGAGGAGATGCTGGGCCAATCTCTGGTAGATAGTGACATGGTTCTAGAGTTTGAAGAAAAGTGTACCTTGCTTGAAGCTAAATTTGAGGAGTTTAAGCTTACAACCTCTGAGGCAGATAAGAAGCATAATGAAGAAGTGGCGAGACACAAAGCTCAGCTAGTAAAGAAGAACACCGCACTCCGAGAGGCTGAGTTGAAGATTGAAGATGTCTGAGTAGCTTTAGCCATGGTCGAGACTGAGGCATTGGAGAAATACAATGAGTCTAAAGCGTATGAAATCGACGTCACCGATACTTCTATATTTGCTTAGGAATCTATGATTGAGAAGATCAAAAAGAAAGATCCTAACTTTGATATCCAGTTTCTTGTGGATGACTTGGAGACCACCAAGAGAGATTAGGCAGAAGCGAAAATAAGGGCTTGTATCTAAGAGTTTGAAATTGATCCCGTTGAGCCATTGAGCGAGGCTCAAGAGATGGGTTCGGTTCCAGCTCCAGATCCCTCTCCCACTTCTATAGAGATTCAGGATTGAGATTTCGCTACTTTTGTGACATACGCTATTTTCCCTTCAGTAGTATCGAAGTTGTCACATTCTCTCAAGTCGGATATATTGCTTTAGCTTAGTATTCAAATGAATGTACTGACTTTTGCCCAGTACTGGTGTTATCATTTCCTAGTAGATTAGTTAACTTTTGAGGCCATATGGGCTGCTTTTGTTTCCAGTACTAGAATGTATGTAGTGACTTATAACTTCAACTAATGGGATAACTCATTTTTCTTTAGATAGATTTTTATTCCATGTGCTATATAGTGTAAGGTTATGCTTACAACTCCGAGTGCTTGCCCCACTTAAACGATATAAGGGGCTCGCCGAGTTGGCTCACGGCCGAACTGGATCTTGGGACCAAATGCACTGGAAATTCCGAGGACATGAGCGTCAGCTTGTTTAACTTCTTGGGCACATCTCAGGTTCCTTAATGTGGATTGGTGCTCTATTTGGAGCCGGGAAACTTGGTTCTACCTTGTTCTCCCTAAGTGGCGTCTTGCCATAGATTAGACTCTTTAATTTTGACTTTATTGAATAACTGGGTAACCAATTCTAGAAAATAACTTCATTTCATTTGAGTAGAACATTAGAAAGTAGTATTTACAATCCCCTTGTGATCAACACTTGATTTCAAAGTAAAGTAGAGACTTTCGTTCAGATCCTAATTTCCAAGCTAAGTAGATCTCTAAGTAAGGTAGAAACTTGAATTTACAATCACTTAACAAGTGTTTACCATCGAAGTAGAGTAGAAATTCTTCAGGACTTAACCATTAAATTGAGTAGGTACTAGAATGAAACCCTCATTTAGTTGCTTAGTGTGTGGCCGGCTTCCCAGCTACTAGAAATATTTTTTCAGATGCTCTGTATTCCAAGGGTGAAGCAGTGGTTTTCCATCGACTGTCTCCAACTCATAGGCTTTGTTGGATAAACTCTTGCCTACTTAGTACGGTACTTCCCAATTGGGCCCTAGCAATCTATGTGTTGATTCCTTCATTGTGGGAAATATCTGTTTCAGCACAAGGTTCCATGTCTGGAATTTCCTCCTTCGAACCTTGGGGTTATAATATCTGGCACTTCTTTACTTGTAGGTCGTATTTTTCAAGTCTGACTGTATCCTTTTTTCCTCGACCAAATCAAGCTCCATTCTCAGAGCCTCCTCACTGTGCTCTTCCTCATGATGTTGGACCCTATAAGATGGGGGACCTATCTCCACGGGGATTACCACTTCAGTTCCAAATGCCAAAGGAAAAGGTGTCTCGCCGGTACTTGTTCTGCAAGTGGTTCTACACGACCAAAACATTCCTGGAAACTCTTCAGCCCAAGCCCCATTCAGCTCATCAAATCTGGCCTTTAGTGTTTGCTTGATTATCTTGTTCACCGCCTCTACTTGGCCATTAACTTGCGGATGATTTGGACTTGATCTTTAGCTCCTCACAAAATGCCCTGAGCTTGACATTGTCAAATTGTTTACCATTTGTTCATTACAATTGCATGTGGAATGCCAAAATGACAAATAAAAAGAACTCAGTTGTCTTCTTTTCAGTTATGGTGGCCAGGGGTTCTGCCTTGGCCCACTTTGTGAAATAGTTGACGGTGAATGTTGCATACGTGGTCGATCCTTTACCTTTTAAGAATGGTCCAATTAAGTCTATCCCCCCACTTTGCAAATGGCCAGGGTACCAGCACCGATGTGAGTTCTTCTAAAAGAACTCTATTCATTGGGGCATAATGTTGATACTTGTCACACTTTTTAGTAATTTTCTCAATTTCCTTGCTTGCTTACGGTTTTCAAGTAACGACCCATCTTATAAGTGTTGGATAATTTCATCCATCCAACTTGGTTTTTAGTCTAAATCCATAGTCATCACTTCTATTTCCTGGAGGGCTGGACTATCAACTTTGCCAATTGGTAAGCTTTGGAGTTCTTCGGCACCTTCACTAGTTGCTAGCTGAGCAAGGGCGTCGGCTTGGCTATTTTTTGATCTTGAAATTTGTATCACTTCAGCACTTGTGAGCTTTGCTAGTTCTGACTTCACAATTTTATGATAAGTACACATCTTCTCATCTTTTGTTTGATACATTCCATTAACGTGGTTGACTATTAGTTGTGAGTCAATGTTGATCACTGACTTCAAAATTCCCATTGACTTGGCCATTTTTAGTCCTACCACAAGGGCTTCATACTTAACCTCATTGTTTGTGGTGGGGAATGCGAACCTAAATGAGTAGCAATAGTGCTTTTTCTAGGGGCTGAACAGTACCACTCCGGCTCTTGAATAAGCCTTTGTAGCTGACCCATCTACAAACACTTCCTAAGCGTCATCTCCTTCACTATTTACTTCTGGTGGTTTATTAAATCCAGCTATGAAATCTGCCAGGGCTTGGCGTTTAACTAATGTTCTTAGATTATAAGAAATGTCGAACTGTCCTAGCTTCACTGACCATTTTATCAACTGGCCAGAGGTATCAAGCTTTTGGAGAGATTGTCTCAGCATATCAATTGGATGCTCTTAAAAATATGGTCTCAACTTGCGCAAGGACATTACTAAGGTGTAAGCTAATTTTTCAGTAGCAGGGTATCTGAGCTCAGCATCATTTAAAGCTTTGCTAACATAGTAGACTAGTTTCTGAATTCCATCTTCAGTCCTCATTAATACGGAGTTGACCGCAGCTTCTAAGACCACCAAGTAAAGTGATAGTGACTCCCTAGGGACAGATTTGGATAGCAATGGGGGCGAAGCCAACTGGGTCTTTATGTCCTTGAAGGCTCTTTGGCAGATTTCAGTCTATTTGAAGTCTTTACGGTCTTCAGAGCATTAAAAAAGGGCTTGTACGTATCCGTCGACCTAGACACAAAATTAGTTGAGGGCTGCGATTCTCCCAAGTAAGCTTTGCACATCTTTGACTTTTGTCAGGGCTTGCATATCAACTACGGCTTAGATCTTAGTGGGATTGGCCTCAATACCTCTTTGATTAACCATATACCCAAGGAACTTGCCTGATGCCACTCCATATGAGCACTTTTGGGGGTTTAGTTTCATCCAGTACTGTCTCAAGATTGCAAAGATCTCTTCTAGATACTGGATATGATCAGTGGCCTTGGTGTTTTTTACCAATATATCGTCAACATAAACTTCCATTGTCTTGCCTATCTGTTCAGCGAACATTTTGTTGACCAGCCTCTGGTAAATAGCTCCGGCGTTTTTCAACATTCAATAGCAATATAGACCTCAGTCAGTTACAAATGAAGTGTCCTCTTGGTCCTCCTCAGCTATTGAGATTTGGTTGTACCATGAGTATGCATAAGTCAAACTAAGTAATTCATGACCAGTAGTAGCATCAACAAGTTGATCAATTTTGGGAAGAGGGAAACTATCCTTTGGGCACACCTTGTTGAGATCTGAGAAGTCGATGCATAATCGCGAGGTCCCGTTACTCATTTTCACCAGCACCGGGTTTGCAATCCACTTTGGGTACTTTAACTCTCTGATGAATTGGTTTCCAAGTAGTTTGATTGCTTCTTTTGCTAAGGCTTCGTACCGTTCACCATTCAGTGGTCTTCGCTTCCATTTAGTGGTCTTCGCTTCTGTCTCTTGGGCTTGGCACTCGGGTCCATATTGAGCCGATGGCAGGGCGAGTTATAGTGGTATCCCTTTCATATCTTTATGGGTCCAAGTGAATAGAATACATCTAAATTACGCTTTAGAAAACTAATCAACTCAAATCTCACCGGCTCTTTCAGGTCTTTCCCAATTTGGAGCTGAATTTCTGGTCAGTTCTCATCCATTGGGATAGTCATTAGCTTTTCCATGGGCTTGGCTCTTGGTTCATTTTGATCCATTTTGGGATCTAAAGTCTGAAGCTTTTTATCTTTCTCATTGAATTTCTCGGTTGCTTCTTAAATGACATTTGCTCAACTGGGCATGTCGATGATACTACACTCCTGGGTCTGCCTTTGATCCTCTCGGATAACGGTGGTGCCATAATCCGCGGAAACTTGAGCACATAGTGATATATGGAGGTTGTGGCTTTGAGCTCATGTAAGATTGGCCTTCCCAGAACGGTGTTGTAATTGGACTTAACATCGATTACCATAAAATCAGCTATAGTCCTCCTCATACATAGTGGCTCTCCCAGCTCCACCATCAACGAGATTACGCCCTTAGGGTAGACATAGTCACCAGTAAAACCATGGATTTTCCAAGGGTGAGGTATCATGTGCCTATCTTCCAATTCCATCTTCAAGTAAGTGTCTGAAAAGAGCATGTTAACAGCACTCCCATTGTCAACAAGAGTCCTACGAATTTTGACTCTAGATATGGGCGTTGTGATTATCAGGGCATCATCATGAGGCTGGAGAATGTCTTGGGCATCTGCTTCACTAAAGCTAAAGAAATCAACATTTTCCAGTGATGGATCATTGGCAGTGCACATCTAATTGCTATTATAGGCCTTTCTGACCTCTCGGCGTCACTGCTTCTTAGATCTCTCGTACTTTTGGTTACCTCTGACTATGACATGTATTTCAACCGGTGGATTCTAAACCGTTGGTCCTTGGGCTTTTCTGACTTGTTGAGGCTGTTGAACTCTTTCAGTTATAGGGTTTGTGAAATACTCTTGTAGGTGTCCTCGTTCAATTAACTTCTGAATTTCTCTTTTCAGGTCCCAACAGTTGTCTTCTCATGACCGGCTGAGCGGTGGTACTTACAGTACTTAGATTGGTCTAGCTGCGATGAGTCTTTCCTCAAGGGTTTTAGTTTCGAGAACAAACTCCTGTTCTTTGAACTGAGAAATATCATTTAAGGGGTAGTGCTCAATAGTCAGTTCACCGTTTGATGCTTCTGAGGGGATTCGTGAGGCCTAAAACACTCATAGGTCCTTGAATCTTGCCTTTTGTCACGGTAGCCTTTGATGTTCTCAGTCCTTACCCCTTTTTTCAAGCTCTTTATTTGTTTTTCTTCAGGCTTACAGGATCTTACTTCTTCAGCCCCCTCGATACTTCTGAGCCCTTGTTAAGAATTCATGAAAAGTGTCGGGTCTATCTTCTTGGATTGACCACCAAAATCGAATCTATATGTATAGCCCTGAAATTGCTGCCAGTAAGAGAGCATTATCTGAGACTCGGTTTGTATCTATCGTTTGTTTGTTGAACTGATCTATATAACTTTTGAGGGACTCAGACTTCCTTTGGTTGATAGAAACCAGTCTTTCCTTTGGAGCCTATGAAACTCGAGAGGTACTAAGTAGAAAGATCTTTCCAACTCAAAATGGACTCACCGGTAAGTTGCATAACCCCCTGGGCGCTCTATCTCCCAAGGTCAATGAGAAACTTTTGCACATATCGTGTCACTTGCCCCTTGAAGCTCTATCCAAGATACATATTTGTCCAAGTGTGCCACTGGATCAGTCATACCATCATAATTTAGCATGTGTGGGATTTTCATTTTCTCAGTCCGTCGTTTAGCCAAGATGTGTGGAGCAAATGGTGAATCTAAGTCTAAAGAGCATTCAACAATTCCTTTTTGCTTGTTCTCTAGGTTTACTAAACGATTGTTCAATTGTTCTAATTCAACTTGTTCAGGTGAGGGTACCACATAAGCTGGGATGTTAGGAGTTGGCGAGAAGTTAAGATGCAAAGAAGTATCGTATTCGTCATTTCTCTCTACTCCCAGAGGTGGTGGGTTTCTCTCAGATGCTATATTTCTTGCTCTTTCCGAGCATCGCTAAGTGTGCCGCGATGCACTTACGGTCCTTGACAATCCAGGACCTAGCAGGCTAAAGACACTACCTGCACGCTTTGGTATTGATCTTCGAGACTCAGATCACTTATTTTCACATGTGGAACTGTGGGAGCCTTTAGTGGCAAAGCTGAGTGATCGAGGCCTTCTTCCTCCGCCGGAGGTGGTACTGAGGCTCAGTGCGCTTGCGGTGGTGGCCACATTGAGGCTTGATGTACTGGCGGAGGCAGATTTTGTTGGAGTCTCTCCACCTTTCGTGATAAAAATTCGATTCTGGCCATCAAAGTAGCCATAACTAGATCAGGTTGAGCTCTAGAGGTGCCATCGTCAAGTCCTCATTGGAAAGATGGTGGAATTTCCACATGATGACTACGGATGTGCTAACTTCCAGAACAAAGATTTTAAGCCATGGAGTGAGAATGCAAGTAAAATAAACGAATTCAAGTGCTGTGAGTTGGACCTTAACTCTTTACAAGTAAGGCCCTTCTTTTAAGTCTCGTTTGAGATCCGAGCCCAGATTGGATATAGTTTGGATTTTTAGAGAGAGAAATTGTTATATAAAAATATGGATCCTTTAAATGAGCCTCCCCCATCTATATTTATAGGTCCTTTATAAGAGGGGGTGAGCTGGCACTGTACAAACTTTCAGGGCTCCTGCTACTAAGTACATCACAAGTATAAATGGAACATTCTAAGCCAGAAAGTAAAAGTACAACCGTTTTAGTACAATATAGTTCTAGTACAATATAAGCACGACGACTTTG